>CAUJRU010001789.1:0-114691 GCA_963277665.1 Viscum album
GATGATAAAGTAAAAAATTAGTATAAAATTGTTTTTTAGTAGGGGAAGTACATAGATGATGTCATGATGATCAAAGTTATTATCACGAAACATTCCATGAGAGATTAAATTATTTTGAAACACTTTAACAGATGTAATAATTAAATTTAAATCTTTATGGAATTATGTATTGTAATAAATATTAAATCCTAATATTTTTTACAGATATAGTTCATTATATTTTTTAGATGAATGTATTTATTCATTCATTTAAATGTGTGATTGTATATAAATATTTTTAGTATGTTTCACAAAAATTTCTTATGCTATTTCTACCTCCCAAAAATTATTTTTTAAGATTAAAAGGTGGGAAAAGTATTAAATAATTTGTTGAATAAGTAAAAAATATCTATAATTCCTTTTATATAAAGAATAATGTCTTATGGAGAAATAATAAAATGATTTATAGATATAGAACATTCATTGAAAGAGAGATAAGGTTAATAAAGTTATACTCATTCATGAAAAAGGATAATGGAAAAAATTTCGAAATATATGTGGTGTATATTTATTTAAAAGGGTATTAATTTTATTTATTCTTTTTCAAGGTTGTGATGTGTGAGTTCTAAAAAATAGAGAGGTTTTTGAGTCATACACTAATATAAAATTAGCATATTGGCACCATTTAAAACCATGGAAGTAAGGACAAAAAATCATGGTCATCTCCTATACCCAGAATTTTGGTAACCCTACCCATCTAATATATTGGTCGTGGTGAATAGCATATATCTCATTTTGAAGATATGGCCTTAGGTGGATATATTCACAATCTATGTGGATCCTGGACATAGTCTATTGTTATAGTGAATATTACAATGGTTTGTTGAACCATTCAAATTCGTGTCCTATAGCAATGATCCACATGGATAATGTCCATAGGATACTTACTATATTATTATTTAGATGGTTTAGTAAATTATTTAAATATAATTTGACCAAATAAATACATCCACAAACATTAAATCATGCGACCTCATCAGCATTCCTTCCAGCACATTACCACAAAGCTAAAATCTATTATATGTATATATATACATAAAAATATATATGTAATAATATTTAATTATAATTTTTAATATTTTTTAAAAATAACAAAATTATATTTTCATGGAATAATACTAACATAGTTTTCACAACCCATAGATATGGGTGGTTTTCATAATGGCTATTATTGTGGTTCTCTAAAATCATAAAAAATGTTTTAGGGATATTTCCACAGTATGAAATAACTGTGGAAATAAGTGGTCGATATTTCCATTGTTTCAAATAACTCTTGAAATAATTTATTTACTTGATGACTATTTTCATAGTTCATTAAAACATTGAAAGTTAGAAATTTTCCCTGACAAATCTCTCCACAGTTTTCTAAAAACACAAAAATATTTCATTTTCAGGAGACCTATTTTGAAGGTTATATAAATCCAGGGAAATGTGTGAGTAATATTGCCACATTTTTCTAAGACAATGGAAATAGGCCTTACCATAAAATTTTTATAATTTTTTGTGTTACCTACCTTCACACACCTCCAAAATTTCATATTAATATTGATTTATGTGAGACCCTTTCATCATTTTTAACAAACCATGGCTCTAGGTGACCAATAACCATGATTTTTAAAGTATTGGATATATAATCATTGTCATAGGTCCATTTTCTAGATTTGGATTTTATTAATTCAACACCTTCAAACCATGTATTTGAAAATAAGAATCCAATTATTTAAAGTTATATACATTAATAACATTTATTTTTCACATGTTCATATAATCGTTTAGTAGGAAATTAATTTTACCAAACATGGAAAATCCAAATTATTAGAAAGTGTTTTTCGTTAATTGTACAAACATGTATTTTATACATTGGAGGAATGATTAATAAATAAATCATATGTATATTCATAAAAGTATAACAATAAATGTATAATAATTTCAATTAGAATAAAGTTTATAAAGGCTACCCAAAAAAATCATTAAACGATGACATACATTCATTCCGAAAACACCTCTATAAAATCTAAAAAATAAATAAATTACTTTTTACTAGATAAAGAATCATCTATCTATCTAGGAAAGAAAATTTATTCTACCAGATTGAACCATTGAAGCACTGTAACAGTTCTCCATAAAAATTTTCTATTGGAAGAAGAAAATTTACTAAACCATTTCATATGAAGTATATTTTTTTAGATTTCATTACAAACAACTCTAAAGTATATGGAATAGAGCCATATAGATTTTTCCTATAAATTTATGGTGTATTCAATGATGATGAATCCTTTTCGATCATCATTTATCTAGTGTTTCTATGAAGACTTTCAAAAATATTATTATGAATGAGTACTTAATTTTATATCAATATATAATATAACATAGAGAATCTATTTTTGAGAGATTTTATGAATGAAATTGGGGATTTGATTTTATAAGAGATGTTTTTATAATTTGGTATGATTAAGAGATTCAATTGGATTAAGAAGATAGATATTACCAATAATGTTGATCAGGGGTTCCTAAGGAAATAGAAACAAAATATTGTATGATCGTAGTGCATGAGGACATATGAGTCTAATAAAGATGAACATTATAGTTTTGATATAAGAATAAATATCATAATTTTTATTAAAACACTATTTATAATTATCTTTAATGTGTGGTAACATTATTAGAAATTTCTATGTAATTTTCCCATTACCACCTTTATAAATATTTTGTTACATTATTATTATTATTATTAATTACATGTTTAACATATTTCACAGTTTTCATGTATTATGAAAAGTTTCACGTTTTTTATATGCAGTTCTAAATAGTAAAATTTATAAATTTTATTGGTATTTTTATATCATATTAATTTTCTATAATATTTTAGTGTAATTTTTATTTTTTTTATTTAAACTAAAACTCACCTCCCCTAACACTTGTAGTAAATATATACTCTTATTATCCTACCTCTATACTATCCAACATCATCCCAATTTTGTGGATTTCATCACCTGTTCCATCAGATTTCCACATTTTGTGTCATTGGAATGTGATAATATAATATAATTTTATATGAGAACACTACCAAGGAAAGGTGTTGGACACAACCTCCTTCAAAATAAATTAAATTGGATCCCAGTTGTTCTTCGAGATTTTAAATTGTTCAATTATATTTTACCTTTAGTTACTGAATTATAGGAAGTACTAAAACACAATTCAATATCATATTCACGATGCAGAATTATTGATAATGAGAAGGTAAAAATTTTATATCAATCATACAAAACTTAATGTTGTAATCTATAAAGCCTTAACATATAAATTTTTGTCATTAAATGTACATTAAGAAATATGTATTTGTGAATAAAAATGAAATGTATTAACTTCTTGTGTTGTTTAAATATAACTCAAATAGAATCATAGTATTTTTTGTGAATAATATGGAGTAACTTGAAATATATGGCGATGTTCTATAAATTTAATAAAAGTATTATTAATGTGTTCCTCATCCCATTAGACATCTATCATTCTGCACTAGCTTCCTAGAATTCCATGCATGATGATACATACTATATATTCTCACTGATCATGCTTCCCAAGAAAAAACAATTATTCACACCTCTATACAAAATTGTGATTTGTGGATGGATATGGAATTATGATCTATTTGAATCATTTAATAACCTTTTTTTAAATTTACATAATGATGCAACACATATTCATTTCACAAATCATATAATTCCTTCACTGTCATTGTTGAAATCGACAATATTATGCACATTCTTTTGTAGATCCATATCCACATTTGATACCTTCTAGATCAATACATGGAAGAATTATTGGTATGTTATTCAGTGAATATATAATTTCTATAATAAACTTATGATTTTGAGGTCTGTCATTTTCAAATCCTTGAGCATTGGTTCTCTTTCAGTAATCATCATAAATAAGATGAAATGATTCTCCTATATAAGATAATCATACACATTTTTATTTCATATGTTGCTAATGTATAGAGCTATCATATAACTTTATCAACAGAAACTATCAACATTGGCCCATGTTCAACTCCTCATGTGTCAATATATATTTAAAGATCATATAATTGGTGTATATTTTATACTTCTCACAAAATTGGTAATTATTCCAAAATTATAAAGATAATATTACCACTGCTAAATCTAATACATGAATAATGAAATTTTATCATACATCATAAATTTACATGAGAAATTTTATACCACTCTATCATTATTTGTGGGAAGACATCAGAGTCCATTCTCAGATGCATCCCTATATATCACCAATCCTTCTCCTCTATAGGTCACTGTGAGTATAATTATAGTAAACAACCTTTCCATGTTCCACATGAATATTTAATCACATATATGTTCCATTATAATCTAGTCTCACATCTAAGTAGACATTGTTTGTGGATTAGAAAGTCATGAGAAATTTATAACGAAGTGTCAATAATATCCATCCGAAATAGGGAAACTATGGAAGTCTGTAATAGTTTTTGGTCTTGGCCTTTCATTATCACCTATATATTTGATGAATTGATAGATATACAATCATTTGTGTTTACATGATCCTCTAATGGTTTTTTGGATATATAATTCATTCTTTCTAAATATGGACTACAATTTAACCTTTATCAAAGCATTCTACACAATCCTAAAATGATCTTCGGGATATTCCTTTGACATAAAATAAGTGAGAATATCAGCTATAAATACTAAAAAAATTGATTGAGGTAATATTAAAATTATGTCTTCCTAATATTCAATATCATAAAATGGGTACTTTTATGTTTGAATGGAATCCATATGAATTCCTAATGCATATATTTTATATGTATGGTTGTTTTTGATACCACATATATTTCCAACCTTAAATGATGATAATCCGAGGGAAGATCATTACTTGAAATATATTGATCAACCCACTAATGATAAAAAACCACATTATGAGATATAATATCCTTTTTCTTGATCTTTATTTTTATGTAAAAAATAATAAATAGAGATATATATTTATGCATTCATTTTCATAAAAAAGGTACTGTTGTACCACATGGAAAAAACATAATAAAATAAATCCCATATCCAAATTCACCTCAAAGTTCATCTGAAATTATTATAATGAAACTAATATCATTTTATAATGTGGCTTAGATATACACAAAGAACAATGTTTTAGTTTTAGTAAAAACACAACTTCACCATTTGGTGATAGAGTGGGTAATTATTCATAGAAAACATCAATTTATTATTTCAATGTTTTAAAATAATATATACTGAGTTTCTATCTACCATATTAGGCTAGGAAACCCCACATTATTTCTTGTTAATACCCATATAATGGTTTAAATGTCCAATGATTTTACATATTCATCATAGTATTGATTGATGATCATTGGTTTCATTGGGATAATAAATGTAACTCTCATATTAAGATAAATACTTTAAAATATTTGTTGAGAGGAAATATTTGTTCTCAAGATGTGATTAAATTCTAATAATGGTGGAATACTGTGATTATAATTTTTCACATTACTATAAATTTCTATAAAGTATGATTTATTTATGTAGGATGAAATCATAATAGCTCTATGAGTTTTAATTGATAATTTAATATTTATTCATTGAGGGGTTGAATTGGTTATCTAAAAATTATTCCATGAAATAATGGAGTGGGTAGACCCATAGTTAAATATAATATTCTCAGTTCTATAGTGAATTATAATTATACATTTCAACAAATGATTTTCATAAAAAATGGTATAAGTTTTGATTTCATTGGCTATACCATTCCCAGTTGGATTTAGATGTTGTATTTTAAAATTTTAATTATTATACCTCATATTGGTTAATTGGTTGGAAAAATGTATATAATCCACAAAATTAAATCCTGAGAGTGTCATTGGGGCATTATTTTGGGCATTCTTCTTATCCCCACCATTGTTCGATCTCTTCAAATATCATCACCATTCATGAGTCTGATGTTCTTATATTCAACACCAGAAGCATTTTACCATTCATTTGAGATAATTCCCAAATGAATATTCCAAAATGTTTGACATATATAATGAATATTTTTCATTCTTCTAAGGATTTTATCATTGAAATTTCCTAAAAACACTATTTTATTCAATTCCCCAAAACCATTATAAAAATAACATCCCCTAATATCCAATTCCACTTCAGAAGGTCATAATGTTTTTTTTCATATCTTCCAATGTATCTTAAAGGTAATGTATTAAAAAAACATTATTTTAAACCACTAAATAAAAATTTTATTTTTCTTACATGTTCAATTACGAAAAATAAATTTTCCATGAATGTCTGGTGTTTATTTTCTTCATTAGTTATAACTGATACATCCACATTTTTTAGGAGCACGAATTCCTTCATTATTTTATTGTGACGAGTTTAGGGAATATATTTATTGAAGAATAAATTCATTAAATACTATCGCCCTTTGGAATCAATTTACTTATATTATCATATATTATATATGTGGTTACACCATTGTTCTATTTAACCTTATAAATGTCAATAAGTTATCATAACAATTTCGTGTTCTAGACATTACAAATGCAAAAATTGGTTTCCTATCTTGTTGGTCCATTTCTGAGTAATAAGTGGATTAGAATACCCCCAGAGAAGGAAATACATTCCAAAATTCATAAATCAATGATTAATTGTTCATTCCATTCCCAATTCAATAGTTTACCATGATTTTGTTCATTTTTCATATCTTGAGAGAGTTGGGTTAGCATGGCCATGTAAATTTTCACTTCATCACCCATAATATTTGGTGGCTCATTACGAAAATAATTACATTTTCTATTACACTATCTTGTAACTATATTATTCAAAATTATTTTCACTTACTAAGACAATTGATAGTGTGAGTGTAAATAAATAATAATTAGAGTGATAAATAATATAAGAAAATAAATCTCAATATGTTTTAAATTATCACACTGTTATTTCGACCTATGTCACTTTTTGTTCATCCTATATCACTTTTGGTTTAAATGTCGTTTTAGGTTCTATCATATTATTTTAATCATGAGAAATAATGAAACCCTACTATGATAATAAATTAGGTTACCTGAGAACAATATGCTTATATATAACATCATATTATAATAATATTAATTTTATCTCACAAAAAATCATTGGAAAGAACATAAATGTATTTTGTCTTGATATATTAGACACATAACCATATTATTTTACAACATCATAAACTTAAGATATGAATATTATTCTCAAATGATGTTCTTTTGAACACACTATACCAACTAAACTTCATTTTAATATATGGAATAGAAACATATTAAATCGTGATCTCATATTATTAGTAAGGGTAATCATAAGAGATATTAATAAGTCATCATACATGATAATAATATAAAAAAGTGTGTATGAGAATATATTCATCACACATGGATATAAAATAATATAATTATTCCCAATTAAGTATTGAAAAAAATAATCACTTATGGAATGAGAATTTTTTATTAATATAATTTCATCGAATTAAAGGTGTTGAAATATGAGTTATAATCACTTGAGATGAAAAAATAATATCATAAAAAGAATGTGGAATAAAAATAAACATATAATACCGTCCATTTTATCGAGGAAAACTATCAATACTATCATTACATAGTTGATAATATCCCATTTTCACTATGCTTTAACCTCAATCCTTGGTATTAGAGAACATGATATATAATTCATTACCCATATTAATGGAGAGTTGTATAATTTTGGGCCCACCTAACTCATAGTGTAAAGTGTCCCCTAAGGGTTTGGTTTTACTCCCCATTATTAGTCTTCTCATGAGATAATAATTTAACCAATGCATTAAAGTGATATTTAATCCCAAGGGCTTCGGGCCACCTCAAGGCCTTCGGGCCACCTTAAGGCCTTCGGGCCACCTTAAGTGCATATGCAAACTGGGCAACCTAAAAGGCACATGCTCCAAAAAGAGGATAAGCAGTGAGATTTCACCATAGAAGAAGCTAAACAGATTGCAAGAATGAGAGGGTATGGAACCTTCCATTGGGACAAATCTGTGCATGCACGATAATGCCTAGCCAAACAACCATGTGAAGGTGGAGAGAAGATTTCATGATGAAGATGCTGGGGAGGAGAAGTTCCTTGTAGTTAGTTTTAGTTGTATGTAATGTTTGAAGCCTACGGGAAATGAATTATTCTAAGGCCTACTATCCATGTAATACATATGTCGACGGGCCATGTAAGGGTTACACCTCACCCTTTGAAAGGTTGATTATCATAAATCAATAAAAAATTAAGGCCTTCGGGCCATTGGAAGAAAATGCACAATTTAGTATAATTAATAAATATATTGATAAATAATAATAAATACCACTTATAAGTTTATTAAATTTTGTTTCATGTGAAATTAATTTATAATACAATGGAAATATAAATTTTATTCGAAAATCATGAAAAATTCTATAGTAAGTCTAATAATGAAAATAAAACGATATGGAAGGGAAATGTGTTAGTATTTACATTTTTTAAAAACAATATTCCATTCAAATTTTTTAAATAATGTCATGTTTTGTGGAAAATGACCACAACTAGAGAGACATATCCTATTCATTATAGATATCCCATATTAGGAGATTAATATTCATTAAATAACATAATGATCCATACCCGAATCATATATTTATAGCTTCTTTGTAAAATTGGATACATAAACCACTAGTTCATAAGGGAACTATATAATATCATATTATGTTCTTCAAAACTAGATCCCTCCTTTGACATATTATTCATAATACTATTCTTCATTACCTATGGAAAGGAATCATGACAAACGGTGATCTTAGAAGCTCAGTAAGGGTAAAAAAGGAGATATCAATGATAAAATAAGGATAATATGTTTATAAAGTTATGATAACATGAGTATAACATTAGAAACCCATACCCTTTATATCATATATCATAATAATAACTCATTTTATAAGTCATGTTAGCTAAATATACATGAATAATAAATTAATCAATGAACACGAGACATCAGATTATATTATTTTCATAATACATAAGTATTTTTGCATACACCTATGTATAAAAAATAATTTCATTAGTATTCAAGGATCACTACCGGGACTATCATAATTGATTGGATTCACACCATAAACCCCTATAGTAGTCATGTTTCACTCCTAAAACATTAATAGTTGAATATGTTCCCTCCCCAAACAATATTTGTAGTCATGGTTCACCCCCATGACTATCATAGTGGACAAAGTCCCTTATGGAATTAGGTTCAGTTCACATTGAATTCCTATTTGTGTCATGAGATACCCATCATTAACCAATTAATTGGAGGGATATATAACTCTAATACCACATGTCACATAATAAAAATTATGCAGATGACTACAATAAGATCATAAAATATTAATCATATCATTTCATATGAAATTAAATAGGTTTCTTATAAATTTATCAGAAATGAACTCATGTAAATGAAATAAGTTTCAGAATCATTTCATCAATTCATCATAGAATGACTTGTAGAAAATGATTTCATTACATATATTTTTTTTAATAAAAATCATAAACCATTAAGAGAGAGCAGAAGGGTTTTATCATTTGATCACTTCCCCAATATGTATTATTTAACATCATTATATTCAATCATAATGGAAAATGATTTTAAAATACCACAAAGAATATTTCTTGAGGAAAATATCATTTCCACTTTGAAATCACATATATAAAAAAATGGTTACATTTATGAAGGACAACATTTTCACTAAAATGATCCATTGTATTTTATAATTTAATCTTCAAATAATTTAGTATTCATGACAATGGGAAAAACATTCTTGTAGTCTTATTTAAAATAATGATCCCTTTCAAATTTTTAGTAAAAAATCAAATGTACTTCATTCCAAAAATGAAAAAAAGTTATTTTTAAACCTTTTTATAAAATAAAAAATTGGGATAAAAATTAATTTATAAAATAATATATGACTTTTAAAAATATTCTTGATAACATTTTTAGAAAATATGGATTTTTAAGAAAAAGTAATTTTGAATCAAGAGAGAAATAAATGTTGTTTTCCTTAAGAATATTATTTTAGTCTGCTGATTACATAAAGAGATTAAAAATAAATAAAAATATGTAATTTAAATAAATTACCATGATATTAAAAAATTAACTTCTTCCATTATAGGTATATTATATTAATTTATCATTGAATGAATAATCATAAAAAATCTTTATAAACACAAATATTTTATAATAAAATGCTTACTATTTTTGTAACAATTGAATCATCAGCCCCATGAAAGAAATAAAATAATATTGATATATATATATATCAAATAATTTTCATGAGAATAACCATAAAAAACATTCATGTTAATTTTATATACCATGTAAAAGAAACTAGTGGTTAACATGACATGCGTCCCATAGAAATAAATGTTAGACAAAATTCTATTACCTTTAGTCTCAAATTATACCATAAAAATTTAAAACCACTGTATAATAACAATAGTTTATATATATATATATTCAAGAACTATAAAAATATATATTTCCATACACTACTTACTTGTAACATTTTAAATCCATTTTATTAAAAATTATTTATTAAATTCACAGTTTTGGGTAATAACTGCTTGGTTTTTCTTATACATTTTTATTTGGGAATTATAATCCTTGTACTTTGATCTTTGTTATATCACCAAAATAATGATAATTATGATATAGACATAATATATATTTCTTATATATAATTTTATAATTATCCATAAATGATATAGATAAATATATGACTTACACTATTCATGGAGTGGGTATGTTGTATGTATTCATGAACATTATTTCCATTATTAACAGATAAAAAGAAAGAAAGGTAAAAAATATTTCACCATAAAATAATAATTTTTATATCATATATATCATTTATATTTATTAAATACATCCATATTAACTTCCATGTCAGAATATAATGAAATATGAGTCACAACTCTTTTGGTACGTAGTAGTCCACATGTATGCAAGAAAGGCATTATCATTTTCCAATGGATTGGAAGGTAAGAAGATACATATAATATTATATTTCCAAAAGTATAATTATTTTATAAAAATCATATATATACATTAAATCATTCATTATATCTATTCATGATATGCGGTTATGGGAAAAAGTATTACATCGATTTTCAAGTTAATAGTTTATCATACACATGATCGATGATTTCTTTTCACATTTGACAGAAAAGGACATGGTTATATGTCATGAAATAAACATTATAATAAATATTTATATTATATATTATATATTTATAATTTAATTATGGTTGATTTATTTTTTAAATTAGTATAAGAAGAAAAAAAATTAAAATTCACAGTCAACAATTATACTTCTTTATAGATAACTTCATTTGGTTTATACCTAGAGTCATCAAATGATAGTTTTCTGGTCAAACCAGTATCTCTAGTTCATAGTAAGTGTTGTATAAAAATTATTTGGTTATGTAATTTCCAAAAAGAAATAGTGTCTTGATGTGTATATAATATATGAGAGGGTGTGTCTCATTATATGAGTTAGAGGGTACCCACTTAGAAATTTCCAAAAATAATAAAAAAGGGTAAAGTCATTATTTTGAAAAATTCTGAAAAATGTATATATATTTTATATTGGGATATTATAAGGTCTAAATTTTGATATTAAAAAATTTATTGAAATTTAATTGTAAAAAATATCCCTTCTCTTTTGGTTTAACCCCCACCCTACCCCACCCAGTTCGGCCCATTTTAACCTTGATCGCGATAGTTATTTTTTAATGTTTTTAATAATCATTGTTAAAAATATTACGTTGAAATAAATACATAATATTAATTATTAAGATTAAATATTTGGAATTTATTTTACCAAATTCAATTAAAATAATTGTATGTATTTAATTTCATATAAAACCTGTAATCATTACGAAAATGTGGTTTTCCAATGACCAAATTTCATTAAGTATTAATGTTTTTTATAAAATTTCATCACAAAATTGATTAAAATGCCCTAAATTGGATTGATAATAATAAATAATTTAATATTATATTTAAATCTTTTATAATAAAAATTTAAAAATTTTAAATTCTTTATAAATCGTAGTTTTAAAAAAATCCATATTTTTTACTATTCATAATTTTTCTAATATTTGTCAAAAATTATCAAAAATACACTCTGAGATAGATTTAAAAATTTTTAATAAAAAATGAAGTTAATTATATCAAGTATTTTTTTTAAACATCTAAAAAATATTTTTAAAATTATTCTTTAAAGCATGAAAAGTATTATTTTTGGAAAAATATTTTTTCTATCATTGAACGATATATATTCATATCCCATGCAATGAAATATTATTAAATAAACGATAAATTGTTTTTTGAATAGATAATATTTATTTGTCATTAAAATAATTAACCAATTGTAAGTACTTTATTTTATTAATATAAAAAAATCATTTTACAAAAAATATATTGTTTCAAAAAACATTTCTACTTCTTTCTAATGATATTTATTTTCATTAATATAAAAATTTTAAAAAATAAATTTAATTTATACACGTGTATTCCATATACATTTAATGATTAATTAATTAATATCTATAACTTTTAATCTAATACCTTGATTAATCACATATATTATATTAAAGTTCATTTAGACGTGGGGTTGTGTGTATCAGAAGCTATTGAATAAATTAATTTTTTTTATAAACAAAATATTTCATGAAATATGTTTTTTATAAGAATTGTAATGATTAAATAATTTTAATTTATTAAATAAATTCAATTTATTTGAAAATTAATTTAATAAATCATGTAATTAGTGATAAATATGTATTTAAGAAATAAATAATATGGCCATGGATGGGAAATATCCTTAATAGAAAATAAGAGGTATGGTCAGTTTCTGTTACAAGAATAACATCATGTGAATATAAAATCAGAGGGAATGAAATGGTTTTAGTAAATGTTAGAAAAATAAATATTTAGTAGATATAAATTATATGGATCATTACTAAGACGGTATATACAATTTCCCCTCAAGGAAATTCAATCATATTCAATCTCAATTTTAAAATTCGTTTGATGAATAAAACATTTCCTTTAATCCCAACATCATTGAAAGATATTTAACATCAAATAAAAAAATAAAAAACCCTAATAACTTATTTATTTATATTTTTAATATATATTAATCATTATACTCTTGAATTATAATCATTAATTACAAAAATATTAATGAGTTATATTTATTTTTATCATTGGATGGAAGTAATTTTTATTGTTTTTAATAAGTCTAATATATAGATCTAGGTAATCATTATTTGATACAAAATTAATAATTATCAAATTATTAAATGTTTTTAAATAACTACATTTTAATGAGTTATTTATCCGCATGTTCATTTTATGGAAATCATGGGCACGGTTTATGATGATAGAATCAATCATGATTATTTTTCAGGTATTTTATCAATAACCATGTGTTACATTATGTTGATCAATTATTTTTATTCAATATATATAGTTCTATATTAAGGACATATATTACTATTTAATAAAATATATTATCCTTATTAATTTACTTGTAGTTATTCATGATTAAAATAGTGATTTTGGTGTAGTGACATTTTTGTAGGTGGTTAGACTGACTTAAAAAACATGTTATATGAATGGATGAGTAAGAGTTCTGAGTTATATAATTGTAGTATCAATTTCTCATAAGTATAAATATTTAAATATAACATAATAATAATATATTATGAGGTTAAAAAAATTAAGGGAAATTGAATTTTTTTTATATGAATATAGATTAATGATGAATTTCTCTCTTCATGACATGGGTTTCTTCAGAATGAATAATTACTGAATGAATAATTTTAGAATCATTATTGGAACTGGAGGATAAAAAAAATTATAGAAGTATTATTTTAATAATATTTATTATTTTTAATACATAGTTTTTTTCAAAAACATTTGGTTTTCAAGGGGTAGAAAAGATCTTCTTCTATAACTAAAAATGAGGATTATTTTTTTGGGAACTTATGTTATGTGATAAGTAATGATGGAATAATATAGGGGTTAGTTATATTAGCTTTTTAAATATGGGTAATACATTTGGGTTTAACTCCAAATAAAAAAAAATAGCTTCATGGATTCGTAAATTTTATTTTATTTTTCAAACATTTGACCCACTTTATTTTACCTAATTTTAAAACATTTTACCTCACTTAATTATATACCATTTTAATGATTTTCTTACATAAAATTTAAGATGACCCATATTATCCAATTTTGAATCTTTAGTTCCAAAAGTAGACTTCTTTTAGTCTATTTAATTTTATAAATATGACAAAATTTTCATTTCAATATAAGCATTATATATAATGAAAATCTATTTTAATATAAATTTAAATTTCAAAACATTAATTTCTATTTATTTAAAATTAGATACGATTAATATATTCATTTTAAAAAGAATCATTAAATTAATTTTATAATTTAAATGAATATAGTTTAATTTATTGAATTAAAAAATAATTATAAAAAATTGTTCTTTTTGAATTATCATTTTTGACATTAACTAAAATTACTTACATCTAGTTAAATGTATCTATACATATTATAACCATTCAGACATATCAATCAATTATTATGATATTATTTCACTTCTTTTTACAAATTATCCAAATACCTCATTAATAATAATAAAAATAATAATAAAATTTAATGCATAAAGATCTATTACTAATAAATATATTAGTTAAGTTTTAAAACTATATTTATTTCAAGAATTATATAATTATTGTAGAATATATTATTTTTAAATACACAACATACATATTTGTAATACTGAAAATCATTTTTTCCAATGATCATATTTCCAATTCCCATATATCCAATACCTATATTTCTAATGACCATATATATAATGGACATATATTATTCATATATATAGCCATACGATAATAATTATTTCAATTAATAACTTAACTATCAACATCTCTATAATAATTATAACTCGCTATCTTATTTCAATAATTTCAATTAGGTATATGTTCTTTACGGAAATCAATATAGATAAATATTTTATGTTTTTGTTATTTTTATTTACTCATAATTATATTCATCATTAAATTTTACAAATAATGTTTCATAATAGAATATTAACGTATTAATATTTATATTGTATTGTAAAAATTTATATCAATAAAATATATAATGGTCTGTTATATATTGGAGTTTCATTTGAAATAATCTATAAAAAAGAATTTATTAATGAAAAAATATGTAGTTAAATCATTGTTGTTATAAGTAATGTAGGGAAAATTAATAATTCTCTGAGAAAACAAAAAATAAAACTCAATCTATAGTGTTATAATTTTACTCCAATAAATTTCATAACATATGTACTATGAAAGGCTATACCACTACCCATGACCTGGCATAGTGTAGGAGATGATATCAAAATGATGTTGGATTTCACCACATTATAATACTTTTATTGGAATATATATTTTTTATATTTACATATCATATAATTTTATGAAAAAAATAATTATAATTATTGAGGTGTTCCATGAATAAATTAAATGAATAATGTAAAAGTAAACAGTCTGTAAAAATTATGACTATGTGTGGGTTAAGAATTTGATAAATTGACAAACTAAAAAAGGCCACTTCATTATTGTATGAGGCCTATAAATGGTGTTCATTGATTTATTTGTGATAAACTCATATTCATTACATAATAACCAAATTTCAGTCATTTCATCTTGTGTATAACATATAAGTGAAATTTTAATATCTTTGGGTGAAAAAAGGATATCCAATAAAGCAGATAATAAAATATATTATTCCATTAAAAAATAAATATTCCCTCTAAAATTAATGTTATATATGTATTTATAATTATATAAATAAACATGTATTTATTATTTTATCTAACTTATTTGATTACATTTTTATTTAAAAAAGTATAAAATTAAATTTTCCACAAAATAGTCTATATAGAGGCTTGTGTGGTGTAATAATCATATATTAATGAATTAAATTTTTTCATTAACTCTATTTTTTATGATTTTTATATTTATATATATATATATCCCCCTAATTTTATTAAACTATTGATCTGGTTCATAAATAATATAGTATTTCATACTAACATATCAACAATATTGCGTGACTAGAGTTGGGGGAGTTACAGTTTTTATTAAAGAGATAATTGAAAACCCCAAAGATACCAAATTAAGAGTAACATGGGTAGATAAAAAAAGGATTTTTAACAAGCCCATATAATATTTTAGAAAATATTATAGAATTATTTTCAAATAAATTTATTTTTATTATAAATTCAAAAGATGTTTTTGTAGGAACACTTGAATTTCAAAATATTATTTATAGCTTATATATGCTTTCAAACAATAATTAATTTATTTCATTATTTTTTAAATAAGTCTCTTTCAAATAAATAAATAAAATTCAATATTCAAATTAATTATATGGCTTTTTAAAACAACCAACTAAATAAGGTTATAGTTTTTTTAAATAAGTTAATGATATTATGAGGCAGTCTCCACTATAATTAAATGTAATTATTACATTTATTTTTCCAGTTTTAAACTTTTCTTAACTAGTTCAAAACAATTTTTTAATTTTTTTTAATATAATAATATTCATTAAAATTAATGTTTTGAGGGTTTATTACATAAGTTTTTGTAACTAGTATTGTGAAAATAATTATTGAATTTTAGACCACAATTATTATAATAATGAATTTGGAATATTGAAATATTGATAGCCCTGTTGAAATAAATTAATGTTTAACATCATTCCAAGATCTCCTCCCCATTTTCATAGAGGATTACCCCTATATCTTTTTTGAGCTTCACCCATACATAACCCTATTAACCATATTTTCTGATATTTTTTAACTCCCTGATTTTAGAGAATATTTTTTTCTTGTAATTCTATCCAATAAAAAAATTATTACACCCATGGTCCCCCTCATTAAATTTTATTTCATTTTTCCCTTTTATTTATACACTATATGAGGTTTTATTGATTTAATGTTTAATAATTGTTTTTGAAAATTTCACTTTTTGTTGGTTTCATATGGTTTATGTTTTGTATTTGTAAATACTTTTAATATTTCTTTACTTTTTTAAAAAAATAGTTGAGATTATTTTATTAGTTTATATATATTTTAAAAAGATTAAAATTCATAATATATATATATTTTTACAAAACACATATATAAATAGGAATATATACATATATTGATTCATATATATAAATACATAATTATAAATATAATGTGACATATATATCATATATAGATGTCGTATATGTATTACAATTTGACAAAACGTATATAAAATAATGTTTTACTAGGACATGAATTAATAAATTAAGAAATAAAAAAAAACTCAAACAATAAATAATATAGATATGCTGAAAATTATGTGTATATATAAATGAAATTATTAATACTATATGAACTTTTTTTAAACTTCTTATGTTGATGTTGTTATATTTATTGTTTATATATATTCTATTATTTTTAGTAATAATATTATATATTTTCTGGTAATATTTAATAAGTTATTGTACCTTAAAATAAAATATTTACATTTTTATTAATTATCATATATTTTATAAATTAAATATTATATAAAAATTATAATATACAATAACAATCATTACAAAAAATGTTTTTTATTTAATGTGATCATCAACTATAACTGATTTAATACGATGAAGTATGTAACGGAGATAATAATAATATTCATTAAAACATATAATTCACTAAAAATGGATCAAAAAAAGAATTGAATTGTTTCTCATGCATAAAAAGTTTTAGTATACGAAAAATATGATCCATGAAATAGAAAATAAATTATTTTTAATGGGTATAACTGGAATTATAGTGGATCATTTTGGAAATTTAAGTATACTAAAAATCAATGTACCTTAATGAATATTTTCATGTAGAGGAATCATAGTGAATTGAGAGTATATTTCTATATTTTAGAGTGGGAAAGATTGATAAGGCTTCCTTAGTTGGGTATTTTTATGGTAATTTTGAAAAAACACATTTTCTTTTATGTGTCAAATAAATATATACCCCATATTTATACATAGTTATAATTAAAATTCATCATCTCATCCCCAATATATTACTTCTTTTTTAATCCGTGAACACTATGATACCTCAAAAATAAAATATATAAACTTCATAATAGGGTATCTATATATACTTAAGATTAAATTAGATCTTACTCAGTCAAATTAGAAATCCTAATATGTTCATGGGTAGGGGTGAGAATGAATTACATAGTAGGATTTTTAATTTATCAAAAACTACACTAGTTATGTGTGATCATGTGGATGCAAGTAAAAATGAATTTGGGTAACACTAATATTATAGTATATGTGTGTATAAGAATCATACTCATTGAGTGTATATAAATTTAAAAAATCCAAAAAAAATATGTGATAAAAATCATGACAACTCATTTATTTCAACCCACATACCATAAAAATTAGAATAATAAATTCATGATAACCCCTCTTATCCAGGGTTCTGACAATAGGGAATTCACAATAACAATGTTTTCAGAACGACCATATTTTTACAAGGAAAAAATTGACCAACAATTATACTAATTTATATACATCCATCCAATGTTATATCAATAACAGGATACGATACATTCAAAATTCCACTAATATTAGTAATTTAGTCACATTAATATCTACATTAGTGTAAGGTAATATAGAATCACATATAGGGTTTCATCAATGGTCATTATCCTAAAATGAGAATAAAACTTGACAAAAATTCAATAAATTATCCCATCTCATGATCCTAATCTGGAAATAAACAATGTATAAAATCTAAAAAAACAACTTAATTTTAAAACATGGTGTGAATATAAATTGATACTAATAGTCCCAAAATGTTTTTTCACTCGAAAAAATGAAAATAAATACCAATTTAATAACCACCATTCAATATATTTATTATGATCCAAAATGTAACCTAAAAAATCCTCTCTTATAGTCGTATCCAATTACCATTTTTCTAGATAAGTCATTTTCCCACTAAGAGAAACCAGTTTTTTATAAATTGTCTCCCACACCTTAATTTTAACCCCTTAATATCCTGATCCTCAAGATAAAAAGGGAAAATAAATTTTCGATACCTCAGAAATACCAATCCTCCATCTAACCAAACCCACCTATGAAAATAAAGTATAAATCCCCTCAAATTATTATAGAATGGCACTTACTATCACACAAAATCATCATACTCATAAATCCAGAAAAACTAATATATATAGTGAGGGATAAAACTCACGCAAACTAACTAAGAATACTCCTCATAATAACACATTTAATATCTATAAGTCTATAAAATATCCTATCCATTTACGAATTCTCCCACATATCTCAAAGTTAAATGTTCTTAACTATGAATAATTCAACAAAAAAAATTCACACCATGTATCCATACATTATACCTTAGTTACAAATCCATTTTACTATCCTCATATAATATCAGTGAAATTGAATATCCTATCTCTTATACGGTAGGAATGAAAAATAATCTAGACATAAGAAATTATATTCATTAAAATTTATTAGGGGTTATGTAAGACATTCAACTCAAAGTACAACTTTGTTGAATAAAATCTAAAAAATTCTATGGATTCTTTACATCATGAATCTTAATCATTATAAAAGACTATAAATCTTAATTTTTTTGGTCAATTATCTTTTAACATAATATTTAAATTTAAACCCTAAAATATCCTCATCTAAACTCGCAAAACAACACACACACACACATAACAAAAAAGGTTATACAATAAAATTAAATTTCATTTTACATTTTAAATATCTACCAAACATCTCTTCTATAATTTGTTGGTTCTTATCAATTATTTTAAAATTATACAAACTACAGGGTAAAAAATATAAATTCCTAATTTCAATATAATCACATTTTGATATCTAGGTTAAAAAAAATTATAACATACCAATTGATTATAAAAAACTAATTATCATAAGTCAAGATAATAGCAGAATAAATAAATATTATAAGTTAAATATTATTTTTTTCATTTTCTTAAAAAAATTAATAAAATAGTCATATTAAAAGTTTTAAAAACATGCCAGCTAATAAATAAACAATTTTTATATGTCATTAAATAAATCCACATTAAACATATAAATTAATCTAATTTATTTATAAAATCAACTCACCCCAATTTTTTTAAATTCACTTTATAATATAATTTTATAAAATAAAATTATCGATTCAATTATTGATGAATTTATTGATTTCAAAACCAATCACTCTTTTTGATGTAATTTTAAATTCAACTCACTAATAATATTAATATCCAATTTATTAACTTGGTAAAAATGATATTGTCATTTCCTCTTATGATAATTACAATATCTAACATTATTATCCAAAAAAATGTATATAATGTACCAATTGAATGATCAATTTAACCTCAATTGTAAATATTTTCCATGGATTTTAATTAGATAAATAATCATCCATTAGTGTAACAAAATACAAAATAATTATTATTATTATTAAATGACAAAACTTTTCCATACAAACATTTTTAAAAATTAATCATATATTTGTCAAAATTAATTAATATTATATATGTTATATACCATATAACACCTTTATAAAGTCATTTACATGACTAAAAGCACCAAAATGAATGTACAATAACAACTGAAAAACAATTTATGAATTATATTAACATGAAATCATTGTAAGTCTTCCAAAATAATTTGAATTGGAAATGTACTCAAAAATATATTATTATATAAAAAAATGATATATATTGTGTGATGAACTCATTTATGTTTCATAAAGTTATTTAACTCAAATACCTCTCATTCAATTTAGTTTGGTTATTTCCTAGTGTGAATATCAATATAAAATGCATTAATTCATTATATTATATTTAAAAAATTGATGGAGTATATATAGATTAGTGAAAATAAGTAGGGGAGAGACTTACCAGGGATTTTTATGAGTAACATGTAAAAATCTCTTGTTGATGGAAGGAAAACCTAATGGATTTTTCCTATGGGGTTTACGGATTAAATGAGAAGTAAGAAGAGAAATGAGGGGGTATATATCATAAAGAGTAAATAAAACCCAATTTTAATGTGAAAATGTTTTCTCAAACCATGGAAACTGACCATATAATACTGCTACCAAAAATCAGATGACATGAATAGTTTTAAAATTGAATATCTTAACATTAAAAAACTACCAAATATTATTTTCCATATCCATTTTGACTACCAAATTTACATAAAACTACATTAATTCAAAAATAATGATCATAAATGTCATTCTAAACATTAATAATATCTAAAATATATTAAAATTATTATAAATCATCTCTTAATTAAATATAATAAATTTATAAGTAATTTTATCGAATTGATTCATTTTCAAACACATAATATTTGTTATTGTAATTATTCAAAAAACTAGTGTCATTATTTTCCAAGCCATAATTATGTTATCCCACAAAATAAAACATTAAAATCATCTTCTAAATAATATGGAATATATCTAATCTTACTATCAATATTAGTCTATATTGAACCACTTTAACTCTTAATAAACTGGGATCTCATCCCAAGAATACTACTCTACACCATAATATATAACTTACATCAAAAAATGGTTTCCTCCTAAACTAATTACACTATAGAAAACATGTTCAATAATATCTATTCACATTAATATACTCTAATGGAACACCCCATTTTAAATAATTCACTTATTCTCTTATATCAAATATAAACAAGATTCTAAAATAAATCAATATTATATCCATCCACTTGATATCCACCTCAATATAATAATGGCTCGTCAAACCATAGTGAAATCATGGGTTTTATAAAACGTAATAATAAATTTTTAAACCATTAAAACCACTATATAAATAATTATTTATACAGTTTTTAAATCAAAAAGTTAAAAATTTAAGAAATCATTTATTTATCACAACAAAAAACCAAAACCTAATGGTGTTGAAAATAGAATTTTAATCCTAAGGGTTATTATTTAAAAAAGTCATTATAATTTAAAAAAATAAAATAAAACTCTAAAAAATAAAAATATGAATCATCATTTATAATGTCCATTTTATAAATTATTTACCAATTCAAAAACATAACTCCTACCATGGTTTTATAATTTTCCTTGAATCACCCTATAAATTATATAATAAAGATAAATATTCTTAATTATATAAAAATATAAATTTAAATATTCAAAAACAATTCTCCAAAACATGTTTATAAAATTAGATATGTGTATTAACAATTTATATGACAAATATTGAAAATATGATGCATGAAAACATTCCAAGAGATAGATCTATCCTAAGACCTGTAAATTCTCACTAGATATTTTCATACCACAAATATGATATTTACATAACAATTACTCATGAAACCATGATTTCATATAATTTTAATTTAATTCCATGGGCAACTTGGGTTATATTTATGACCATGCCAGCCACATGAATGCGGAGCTCCATCCATGATTTGAAAACCTATCAGTGCCCCTAACTAGACTCAATCCCAAATCATGAAATTTCCCTTAGAATTTTTTTAATATGG
This sequence comes from Viscum album, assembly GCA_963277665.1. Taxonomy (NCBI): domain Eukaryota; kingdom Viridiplantae; phylum Streptophyta; class Magnoliopsida; order Santalales; family Viscaceae; genus Viscum; species Viscum album. The sequence continues at coordinate 22,783 of CAUJRU010001789.1, forward strand.
TATCACAGGATACAAAACTTCAAAATTCAGGGACAATATAAACCTGAAGCATACATCCTCGTATGTCATAATTTATCAACTAGTGGTGATGGATTGAATGTATTATTTAAAAGAATACGACATAAGAATTAATTAACATATGTTATGATGAGATTTATTAAAATATAGCATGAATAAATTATATATATAACTTTATTATAAAAAAGGTACTCCAAAATGAACAACCCATATTTTTTAGTATATCATATAACCCCAATAATTAATTTTTTAAAAATGAAATTGTCTATATGAAATGAAATCATTCATACAAACCATCTATAATAAAATTTATTAACACACAATTGGGTACCTAATATGATATTATATTATGAAATGGACACTTTAGGCTTTTTATAAATTCTTTATCTATTTAATAATCACATGTTGTTATTCTATCTTAAACAGTTTCTTAGCAAAGTAAAATTTATGATACTCTAAAGAAATGGTAAATATTTTCACTCTCTTTTTGAGTAGGGAATTTATATTCTAATTTTTCATATAAATTTTATCTATTGTTTTTTGATACCATTCCATAAATAATATCATAACATTAATTTCATTAGATTATAATTTTATGAATTAAATATCTAAAATATAATAATTAATACAATTTTTGGGAAATATATTATTATAATTAAACTATGGATTCTTAATATATAATTTCATAGTAGTGCATATATTTTAAATTGGAATTTCTATACTACAGATTATTAAATGAAATTAAAAAACAACTTTTTCTAAATTCATTTAATTATGTATTTCTTAATATTAAAATAATTATGACTTTAATTACTTACATATGTTATATATTTATATAATATTGTGATAAAATAGTAGATTATAAGGATAATTAAAAGAAATTAATTATTCAATCTATCATTCTATTATATATATAAATATTTACTTGTATATATTGGTATAATTTAATATTAGTTATATATATTAGTTTTTAATTTGTAAATTATTTAAACCAATATTATTTTAAGTTAATTGTGTATGGTTTTGGTTGGTTAATAAGTATCCTATCATAGTAGAGGATCAACTGAAAAACCCAATTAATCATAGAGTCTTCTAGTGTGTTTGGAATTAGTATTTAAATAGATAATAGAATGGTGTACCTTTAACTGTGGGGATTCCAAAAAATCATGATTCAAAAAATCTTGATAATGATCCCAAATATTTTAGTTAGTAGACTCCTCCCTCATACAGTTTTCATAGATTGAGGGAATCTCCCAATGCTCATTATGGACCATTATCATCACCAAAATATTTTATAAAATTGATTAAATGTGGGAAAAATTGATAGATCATGAACGATTCATCCATAGAATTCTACAACCTATGTGTCATATCCAAAATATGTTTCTTAATGAGAAAAATAAACTATATAAGCATCCAATGAACTCAAAAACAACATCCAACCATTACAGACCATTTTAAAAAATGATGAATGTATGTCAAATCATTGGAATGATTAGTTTGATCCCAAGGGTTATTTTTAGATGTTTAAACGATCATAAAAATTATTCAAGATCCACCAAATAATCATCATATAATATAAGACTAAATATTATTGATGTCAAAATAAAATATTTAATGAATAAAATTTAGTCACACAACATGAATTTCCATGCATATCACTATGTAATAAAGAAAATTATTATGTCATGGTGGATTCATCCATATAAAAAATCATGGTCTAAATCACCACACATTGGTTATGTATATTAGTGCATTATTCTATGAATCTCACACATCATATAAATCCTCAATGTCTTAATTTAATTTCATCATATGTTTCGTAATATAAAAAAAATTATGAATCCATATCAAAAATAAAAAATAACATATTTTTAGACAACTTGTTAAAAATTAAACCATACCTTTCCACAACACATTTAATCATATGTAACAATTTATGAAAATCCATGTTGAACTTCTTAGAGGTATCCTATAAATTCCTTCTTAGTAGATCTCAATATATCATAGACAGTATCCTCATTCCTATGACCATAAATTGGGATCCCATGGGACAAAAAAGTGTTATAAAATACTATTAATTCAATAATAAAAATATAAAATTATATAGAATCTTCTCAAGAAGAATTAATACTACTCAAGTTAAAAAGATATCTAATATGATCATTATTAAACACAAGGACTTATACACCTATGACTAAAATTGGAATCATATAAAAATATATATAATGATATAATCCATTTTTATAAGATATATATTAAACATGGGATTCATATTATGTAAATCACATAATTAAAACTCCCATGTTCACGATTCATTGAGTCTAGAAGACCAAGATAATAAGTACAACACATGTTGTTAATCTAAGTGGATGAGTACATCCCAAACACCTTGTCAAGATAAATAATTACATTAAATTTTTTATATCCACGTATGTACATACACTTCCTTGGATATTTCTATTGATGTCTTATATTTAATACACGTAATATAAGTTGAAAAATGTCATTTTAGTTATGAATCATATAACATCATGATAAAAAAACATTCCCAAGCATCACATATTATATAATATTTCTTTATTATATTATAATTTTATTAAATTATAAATCTTTTCATGCTATGTATCATTCTAACCTCAGGTATAGGAATTAAATATTTTTCATGCACCCATTCAATATGAAATAAATTGTGTCTGACACTCATTTTGGTGTATAATGTGGTTCAGAAAGAATGAAAAACTCAATTTATACCAAAAAATAAATTTTCATATCTCTATATGAAATCCTACCCATATTAAAAAAACAATCTACAATAACCTGTAATAATAACTGATGAACATCAATTAGGGATAAATCAATGTCTATATATAAGAGGTCAAATATCATATATATTTAAAAAATATATACAGCAAGTTTAGAAGAATATTAACATAGAGACTCATTATTATATAACAATTAAAAAATTAATCCCATAATAATTAAATATTATTAACAATAATATAAATTTTTTCCCATCTATAAACATCTCATATGATAGACTTCCATGTCACCCTATTGTTTTGTTTACTTTTTATGTTTTTTTAAACTCATTACATCTCTTTGTACATCCTACCCCCTTAATATGGGACAATATAATAAGACCCTCCTACTAAGATCTTTTACTCCCAACCAACTATAAAGAATATTTGTTTTAATAACGGTGATAATTAAGAATAGTATTCTTATTTTTTATCTATGTGAACACAGTATTCAAACTCATTCATTTAATAACATTCAATTATATAATGTCAAGAACCATTTTTTACATAGATAAATTCCTAGGTTCATCAACATAATTAATTTTAAAACATTTCCATAAAATATTACATTTTATATCCTTTATTAACAAATCTAAATCATAAACTCATACCATTCATTTCAAATATGTCCTAAATTAATTTAATATATAAATTAATATTAATGTTAATAAAGTAACTAAATGTAAATCTATACCTTTCTATCATATATAAATACCCTAAAATAATTTAGGATATTAAGTGATACTAACTTCAAATTAGACTATATTAATATATTATTTGTTATTAATGAACATCTCTCTGTACATCTATGCTCACACTGGCCTATTAGAAACTAGAATATTTATATAATAGTAAGATAAGATACAACAAATACTTGCTGTTATTAAATAGAACTTATTTTCATAAATGGGAATATTTAACAATTAAAAATATTTCATCAATATCATATATGGTATTGTATGTGTCTATATAAATATTCTAAAAAGAATAATATATTAACTAAAATAAACCATTAAAGGTGGTAAAAACTCATTCCATCATTATATAACAAATATACTAGATAATAACATTTAACCTAGATAAATTATCCTTTATCCTTTTATTCATTATATGAGTTTCATAAATCATAAAATTTTTGTGTCATATAATTTATTCATAAATATTTTTTATTACACAATTTCATACTTTATATTAGATTAAAAATAAGTTGAAAATAAACATTGATTATTTAGACCCATATGGGATTCGTATATTATCTTTCATCCCAAAACCATAACATAAGAACCATTAGCTTCTTAACTTAGATGAAAAGTAAAATGTTCATCTATTAACACTTTGATTTCAAAATCTGATATATTTACAATAGTGTTAAATTACACATGTGTCATCATATAACCTTTAATATTGAAGAATTCATTTCTATAAAAACCAAGACCTGATATGGATGCTCAAAATATTATATTAAACCCCATCATATATATTGGATAATTATATCTCATAATGAACAATTACTCATAATTAAAATTTTAATGACTATGAATGTCTACTCAAGGACACATTTTTAGAACTTCCAATAAATTTTTATTCTTATATTTTAAAATTTAATCCACTTATACACTCAACATTGAATCATAACCTGTGAATTAAAATCCTAGTTCAAATATCCTAAACAAAATGTGATTTTTGAGTAAAACTATTATCAATATCATAAAGATTATCATAAAATTTTAAATAATGATTACAAAACCTATCAAACAGTGGAAACATGGCTGGAAGGAAACCCATAGTATCTATAAGTCATTATCATAATGAATTTTATGGAATATATGAGTGGAAAGTAATGTTCCAATAGTTTTTTACCATATAATTCCTTTGAAAAACCATATGAATCTATTTATGTTTCATCATATAATCCATATTATAACACCTTGTCTGGACTCACATTACAGACACTAGATCAGTTTGTAAAATGAAATCATGAGTTCTTTTCTACATGTCAAAGGCTATATAAAAGTAGAATATGCCTATTGTGATATATAGGGCCACTATACCCTCATATCAAAGTGAATCCATATATGGAAATAATATTAAACCAACCATTACAATATTTATTAAAATAACTATACGAAGTGGAACAAGACTCAAAAATAATTATAACCTATGTAGTAACCTATGAAAAATCTAAAAGTTTTACATGATGAGAAAATATTGAAAAATATCAAATGTGAATATCATATAGAACTCATTTCCAATTAATAATTCATTGAAATAACCCCTACATGGTCTTAGGTACCAACCAAGTCTCATATTCTAACTCTATCCATGAAATCCATATTGACTAATAAATATTGGGTATCTACCATACCTATACATGGGATAATTATGTTAGATTTGGATCTAATTTTTTAGGGTTTCAAAAGAATGTTACGAGTTTTCATGGTAGTACACCACCAGCTTTCAAATTCCTATTTCATAAACTTTTAAAATTCCACATTTATAGGATATGTGGGAACTCGTACAAGGAATCACACAAAAATAAAATATCAAATAAAAATATAAACCCAAATGCTTAATCAAATTTCATAATTGGGAATAGAAACACTTATTAGAATCGTTGTTTGGATATATGTGAGGTTTCCTTGACCCACTACCACTATCATCGAAATGATTATCACATATACCCATAGTTCTTATACTAATTTGGATGAATTCATACCCTTTGTGTATTCCATTGATCCCACCATCTATAAAGAAATAAGATTCCAAGATCTGTCAGAAAAAAGACAATAACAGGCCCAATGTATCCTTAGATTAGCGTATGAAAAAATAATTATAGTCATCAAGGGTGAAAAAATGATAACAACCACCAAAAAATCATTATCACCTTCTATAACCCACTGGTTCTAGAACAACCTCACACCAATCCTCATCCCATCACCGAATGAACACAAAAAAAGATACCAATAAATTACATTGTAAATACATGAGAAAGTAGACCATCAAACCAAAAAAACCATGAGAATTTAAAACCTCCATCTTTATGAAAAACAAATAATATTACCCAACATAAAATTACATCATCTTAACTAAAAAACCAAAAGTTTTATAAAAAATAAAACTATGTTAGGTAGTGTATACGACCCACTACACCGAGTTTTAATAAGCCAAAATATAATATTAATATTATTATTTAAAAATGACTATTATAACATAGCCATTAAACATTGTGGACTGAATATTAACAAGAACATTTTAAAAATTATGTATAATAGTTCTAGGTAATGAAAATATATTAATAAATAAGTACTTAATTATTGGAAAAGTCATTGTATATACTTTTAAAATATATTCCTTATCAAAAAATGATATTCATTTCTTGTTGTGAAAAAATAATATAACTAATTTTCTTTAAATATAAAATATTTTTTGGAAAAATAAAATTATGTTTTTAAAAATATCGTATAAAAATTATCTGAGGGTATATTTTTTATAATTTTCTATCAAATTTGAATATTTGATTCATAATGAAAAATGTTAGTTTTAATTTAGAACTCTATTTTTTAGTTCATTTTAAAATTAAAATATTGTTTTAAAATGGTTTAAAAATAAAAATATATCAATTACATTATTATTTATACTATTTCATTCAATAGAACCATTTTTATTTTGAATTTTGGTATAAATCATTTTATACTCGTGGGTAAGTTTTCTTTGGAAAACATTTTTTATAGCCTCTATATGATTTCTTTCAAATTATGTTATTCCACTTATATGAATATCTATTTTAAAAGTGGATACCATTTTTTAAATCAGAATAATATATATCATATAATAAGTTCATGTTAATATTTTTTCATAATTAATTGAGAAATAGTAAAAATTAATTACTACCAACAATGTTAAAGCAGGTTTATGTAGGCGTTAAAATTAAAGGAAATGGGTAATATTGTTCTAAAATAATTTCCAAATCCTATCAGATGGACATATTTATAAAATATATCATCTAAGGTTTTATAATAATTCATTTTTATCCTTGTGTCAGGTCTAAAATGTGGGTACATATATTTATTTTCAAAATTTTCAAGTGTGTACTCTCACTCACTTATTAAAGGACAACCCTGCTCATATCATTCCCACACATCAAGATCCATGTTATGTAGAAGGAAAATAATAATAAAGTACCTAATTTAATTATAACATCATAAAGACCATTTTTATCATAAATCCAATATTGAGAGGCTTTGGTTATATTCTAAAAGATGTTGTTCAAAGAGGAGGTATTATCCTTAACCGATCATTTTTGTTTTATTTATAATTCCACTTCATTGAAATATAACACAATCATTATGATATAAAAACATTAGTATAATGTGTATACAAAGATGAAATTATGTTAATTTAATAACTTAAATCTATCTTCTCATCTACCATATAAGAGAGAGAACTGCCGTTCTTGTGTACGGTGGACTACTACCTCGCGAACCGATGTAAATCAGTTTCCATGATCACCACTCATGGTTTTTCATGATGATTGTTTTAATGTTGGTATATGATATTATGTTCCTTTTTAATAATTATGGAAAAATAATATATCATATACTATTTTACCTTACCATCCATTGAAGAATGATAATGTTGTTCATGTGTATAGAGGACTTCCACCCCGTGAAGCCATGTGATTCATTTTATTATTTACACACAACAGTAAAGGTATATATAAAAATATTTAAATAAATATTTAAATATTTATTATATAATATTCATTATATAAATTTAAAATTACACTTACCTTATTTATACCAGGATCATTCAAATATGTAATATTTACTCATGCGTATATACGACCTATTGCCTCTATGATTGAAACATAGTTCATTTTACATAAACAACCTTCATGATTATTTTTAAAAGTAAATTGATTTATTAAAATAAAAATTATACCATTATTATCATTCATGAGTTCATTAAATAATAATATATTTTACCTTATTCAACATTACAAGGACATTTTGGACTTATGAGTCAGATATCATCAAAACATTTAACTTCAACAAAAATGATTAAGTAATTCAATATTACAAGATAATGTATAAAATTAAAAGGGAATAATAAAATTGAAAAAGGTTATTAATAAATTATATAATTAAATTGATTTTAATATTTATGATGATAAATAATTCTTGTGATGTATTAGGCTTGAGGTAAGGTACCTCTCTTAAAGACACATTTCACAGGGATATGAAAAATATCTCTATAACACACCTTCTCTCTTTATTTTAAATTACAAAATTTTTATAAATTGTCGTTATATTTATAAAGATTATATATTATCATGATTCCCTCCCCCAATTTATACCTCTAATGCACCGATAATGAGATAAAGGAGATGGTGACTACCCGATTCCAGCCCCTAGTAGTCACCATGTTGGTGATTAGAACCGATGGTATAATAATTATGAATTTAGTATGCATTAACCTCTATGAGAACAATATATTGAGAGATATAATATAAATAAACTATTATAAATACTCTATGAAATATATACATATAAACCCTTGTGAGATATTGAAATGACATATAGTACTATAAAAACTGAATGGAATCTACAAGTATGAAAAATGTAAAGACATCAGTGACAACAAAGCCTAAACACATCCTAAAAAAACACGATCTAGTAACATAAATCTAGATATCCAACCCATTGTGGATGAAATCAGAAATATATATATATATATATCTATGTGTGTGTGTGTGTTTTTTTTTTAATAATTGTATACTTAGTATGATCCACCCCAGAGACTCTCATTAAAATGATAATGAAAGCATGTTAAATCATAGTGAACAACAATGAAACTGTCTCATCACCTAAATAAATATACTATATTACCAACATCACCATGGAAAACTATCACCAATTATGACAAAAAATATAGGATATAATATAGTGATGTAACCTCAAGGTTACCCCCACTGGTTTTCCAATCTTCCCTAATGTTGCACATCCTGATCCATCATTCTCAAAAAAAATCCACCCTAATGACACATGGGAATGGTATCACAAAATTCCCCTCATGCATCCCATCATCACATCATCCCATATAAAATAACCATGTAGTAATAAAGTAGATTACAGGTTCTACCAAATCCCTTATAATATGATCATACCATCTATATTATCCCTCATGTCATTGGATCCCAAACACTGATTAAATAACATAAAACATCACACCCAATACAGGTCATGCTTATAATAATCCTTTAAATAATATATCTGGGGACACATGTGGGTGAATAACCACTATCCATAACATCCCTCTAAAAAAATATAAGGGTAAAGTAACCACCGTTTTTACCAACACAAATAACTACCAATAGAAAATAGTGGGGCCAAATGGGGTAGTCATCCTTTCATCCTACCACTAAGATATTAGGGAAAATACCCTCCCAGATTCCACTAGGAGTCAGTTAGCCTACCCTATATGGATAGGGAAGTATATGGAATTAAAAAAAATACAAAGGTTATAATATATCTCACAACCACATTATATTCATAAACTATTATTAGACTCAACTACTACTAATGTCTCTCAGACTCGTGGTTACCAGTACTAAGATGATATATCATACAAGTCCACAAGAATTAAAAGTAGATACATTAATTACAAGTTTAAATATTATTATTCAGTTCATTTAATTAAAGAATTATCTATTAATTTATCCATTAACATTATTCCCCATTTCATTAAATTAATCATCAGTTTAATTTCAATCCCTCCATATATAATCCAAAATGAGTCCATGGTTTCTCAGGATTAAAAATTTGTCATAATATTTATTACATAAACTCTTACCAAATGGTTTAAGTCATTAATTAAATTTTATTAACGTCATTTCATAAAATATGTACCCTAAAAAACATCTTAATCGACCACCATGAGGAAACATTCAAGCAAGAACACCGAGCTGCCTATCACTATGTGGACTAGTATGATGAAAAAACAAAATACACATGTTAATTGTTCATTAAACAAATTCATTATTGATAAACCCAACTATTAGTATCACGTCAACATGTATTCCTAGCTCCAAACAATTCCATAATTCATGGTCTCACCCATGAAACCCACTTGTATATCCCAATACATATCCTGATCACAGAAACCAACTATTACCACATCATTAGGGCCTCCTTTTCCACTTCACATATGTTATTTCGAGATCATCCATCCCAATATCATTTCACATATGGGCCTCTCCACCCCATATAATATCAAATTTTAAATCTCACATCCAGATCATAGCACAAAAATTGAATGAAACAAAAATATCCAATAGGGTAATCTAGGACCTAAATATGACATCTGACATTCACATATAAATGATCTCTCAAAGCACCAAACAGATGGAACTTGGACATCTCATCAAGAAGGGAATATCCAGACCAAGAAACTATCATTGTCACACAAATGGTTTTTATTACATCTTGAATTAACCAATTCGTTATTTAAGGGCACCAACTATGGGAAACCAAATTCATCGATACATAATAAGATATAAAAAGCTAAACATGAAATTAGCATTAAAAATTATTTCAATAAACATATATAAGTGTCATTATCAATAACATTACTTTTCATTATTATTAACATTTCGAATAAGAAATATCATTCTTCACATTATTTATCAATTCTATTATTAGTGATGAACACATTTTAAATAATCATGAAAATTGCATCAATTTTAATTTTCATAAAATTACAAGAATAAATGGATTCATTAATACATGCCACTTTAATTCTTAATCTAGTTAATGAATTAATTATAGTTTTAGGTCTTCTACCATGTTCTTTCAAGAGAAAACTGATAATCCATATCATAAAAAAAAACATGATAACAAGAATGACATAGATAGAACACTTTTTAAAAAATCAATAGGAAAATTGTTATCAAGGTAGAAAACCAAAAATATATGATCACTTAAACCAATTCATTATTAATACAGTTCATTAATTATCAGGTTTTATCTTATTTCCATATAAATTTATAAACCATGATATACTTATTATTAAATGTAAATAAATAAAAGAATTAATGAGTCCCCTATGTCAACAATGTCATGGTAATTTGCATGAGAATGGACAAACGTCATAGATCCTTATCACCTATCCCATAGGAAGCTGCATCACCCAAGGATACCTTGGAAACCCCTCATAAGAAAAAAAGATATAAAATATCCATTATAAACAAGGAGAAAAACATACCACACAAGGTATCAGGAATTCGGAGCATCCATATAAAATAACCCGGAAAAAGTTGTATAACATATCTCAGATCACCACAAATCGAAACATGTGCAAAAGAATCGATCCTCATCAATGAGATTATAAGAATCCTAAATAGGTGTTCATTGGATTCTTGTGAAATAAGAAAAGTTATTAGGATTTTGGAATACCCCTAGGCACTATAGCACTTAAAGGCATTTTGGATACAAGATTTACATGGTGTGAAAGCCTTTCATATCATGTAAATTCCAGTCTTTAGATATCATAAAAAAACAATTTCCCCAAATGAATTTGTCCTAAAAAATTTCACATCATGTATTACCCTATGAATTGTCCTTAGATAAATCATGGACCACTATTAAGACATGAATGATGTCTCACCCATTTCATGAACTAGGAATTCAAATCTTCAAAAAAATACATGTCGTATACTATCCATTATGCCATATATAATTAGCTAAACACCTCTAGACCCACTCCATGCCTCCTTCAAAAACCACAATCATCTGAAGAATGAAAAGTGTTAGACTGTATGGATTATGAATATTACATTAGATAGGACTCAAACAATTTTCATCCTCAAGAATACAAAACCCTACCCAGTGTGAAATCAAAATATTCATTCAAACATCCTATACATGAGATAACACTCAAGGATATTATCATAAAATCAAAACAAAAACCTAGATCATATGAAAAAATTTGAAAACCATGAGACAACAACAAAAAATTCCAAATCACTCTCTTGTGGATGACACATCTCAAAATAGTGTAAATCCACAACAAGAAATAAGAGGTATACATCTCATCAACCAAAATGGCCAACATCAACAAAACAAAACAAATTATAAGATATGTTCAAAAAATCAAACAACTAAATGTACAGTGTGCGCAACTACAAATCATATTACCAAGTGCACTCCTCCATGCCATTGTGCCCCAATAATCCATGAACAAAGGGAATATAATGCTCGTTAAGCTCCTATTATTAGTATTCTTAGCCACCACAGGCCACTCCTTGAAGGACAAATCATCATCAACATCGATCCACCATAATATATGACATGAGATTCAACATGAAAATAATTTTGTAACTATGACATGTGAAAAAAAATCATGTATCTGGATCATCTATAGGGGATGTTATATCTATTACACCATATCTCCGACACTATATGACACCTTGAAAGTCTTATTAAATCTGGGTTAATGCTTAATACCATTATAAAACCTTCCCTACCTAGAATGGGGAATCACCTTTAGTAACATGATTAAGCGAGTATTTGTTGCAGATCCCCAATCATAATATTATTTACCTAAGAATGCAATATAGTGCACTCCTAGGGTCGGTCTCAAGGAGGCAACTTACACAACACCAAAATTCTATTTTCACTATTTATTTTCTAACTAATATATAATATAAAGACGAGTTTGAAATATGCATAAAATATGAATATATATATATATATATATATGTAATGCAAACAATTTGTTGTTAAAAAGAAGAAGGAAGAAATTTGTTCTTGGAGGATCATAATGGTCAATATCATTGTTTATTAAAATATTCTCAATATCAATTCAATGTAGTGATCAAAATCTATCACACTACACCCTCTTATTTGAAATGTTATTTCCCCAACACCGAGATCTCTGCATGTGGGGAAATACTCTTCCTAAAGTCGGCTAGGATATCTCTTTTCCGACCATCGCTATACAAGCCATACTCCATCGTATGCATGACTTATATAGTGAAGGGAAGGATAAATGATGAATGAGAAGAAGAACTTGGTGATAGAGAAAATGGGGAAATCGCACATCATAATCAATTTAACCACCACCAAAATTCTCATAATTAAATAAAGATATTTAAATTTAAGCACAATGAAACTCAAACAACCACCATTCTCCTCCTCAAACGAACATCAAGGTTAGTTCTCCATTTTCATGGAGTTAGAAGAGAATACGGTGGGAGAAACACATAAAAGTAAAAATGGAAGAATGAGGTATGAAGAAGAAGAATAAAATAATGTATATTAAAAATATGAATAAAAATATACAGAAATAAGCTCCACCTTATCCCCCCTGGAATGGATATATCATAAACTGGGAGAAGGGACACATATTTATAGGGAGAAGGGGTGACAAATTCACACACAAAACAATTAATCTTAATGTTTCGGCATAGAGAGGCCCATAAATGACCGAATCTGTAATAGGTGTCTTCATAAATTTTGTTCCTTAATGTCTCCGCCGTTGGATACCCGAATTTGATCTTCATTGGACGTGCCTAGAAAGAGTTACGAATTTAATATTGGAGGTTTTCTTTTTGGTAGGCTGCTTCCAGGCAGCTTCCTTCATATGTATATCGTTCAATGTCCCTCATAATGGATTCCAAACGACTTGAAATTTATTTTATAAACGCTACCATGAGTTATGGTACATCTCCAAGTGGAATAATCTAATTTGGAGTTGTGTAGACCGAATTGGGGTTCCGTTATGGAAGTGGGGTCCGTTCTGTCCGCCCGAAAAACTATTCAACTTCATTGAATTTTTACTGCTTCTAGAGGATCGAATCAGCTCCTGGTCTAGAAGACAAAAATGAATGAAATAAAATATATATTCTATCAAAATTTTAATCAGAAAATTTGGAATTATAGTTTTCCGTAAATGACCAAAATACCCTTGATGTAAAAATCTGTCAAAAATCCGGAATTTGTCATTTTTCACATTTATGCTCAAAATAACACTAAAACCTAAAAACAAGATAATTACCCATTCAATAACACTTTTGTGGGATTATAAACAATGTTTTACAGTATAAAATATATGAAAATGTGAGCTTCATCACTCCCCCACACTTAAACATTGCACTCATGGGCAATCATCTTACATCCAAATCAAAATCCACACAACAATCAAAAATGAGAAAATATCAATGATTTTATCCAAAATAGAATTCCATAATGTCTCCTTTATGAATAATAATTCTCTCATTTTCATTTCAATCATTAAAATTTGTTCAACCTCATAAATCAATCCATGGCCCAATCACAACCTACCTCATATTGAATTTTTTTTTGTCACTCTTCACTCAAGAGAAATTGAATCTAGAGTTATACTCATACTTGAAAATCACATGTATCACCATAGGTTTGTGAAAATTCTCATTTCTCCATAGAGTGAAACATAAAAATGAATTTAATCATGAGGTATTTAATTAAAGGTTCAAATGATTCTGTGGCTTAGGGTTGGTGGGAAAATTATTGAAAAAAAGTTCCAGGCTAGAAAAAGGAGGTTGGACTTTTATGTACAATGCATGATTAATTCAAGTGAAAACGCAGGATATTCCTCACTCAATACCGCTGGTATATATAAAAAACAACCCCACCAACTTTTAATGATATGTGACATGAGCCAAGAAGTTATTATAATGAATTTTATCATCTAAGTTCTCCTTTGTTTTTTCAAAGCTCCAGAAAGGCACAGCTTTATTTTCTTTTATTTTCTTTTTTTTCTTTTTTTTTTCATTGAGGATGAGCTGAAAAATTGAATACAATGAATGAATTACAATTCATGCACTTTATTTTTGGGAGGGACATGAGTCATAAAAGAATGTACAATGAGGAATTCAAGCTCATCTCCATTTTTTTTTCTTTTTTTCAGGAGAAATGGATGAACCAAATAAAGCACAATGAAATGACGACACATGCCCAATTCTCTTGTTATCCACTACCCAAAGTATTGACACACAACTCAAACCACCCATAAATGATACACATCCCAATGAACGCACATGAAAGGCCCTTCCCCCACACTCAAACTTGAAATATCCATGAAAAAATACTAAAAGTGCGGGTAGGTATGGAAAAATTGGCTTGTAATGTGGCTTAAACCTATAAGGCAATTCATGGAATCTATGGGATTACGAAGGATAAATGTAAAGGTGGGTCTCAGGATAAAATGTGGCTATCCAAAGAGATGCCTCAATCATTTTAAATACATTCCATGAAATCCAAAGCTTCAAAAGAGAATATTCAAAAATTCTGTTTCTCACACAAAATTCATGTTTCCCTCAAGAAAGTGTGGGTATTAGGAAGAATATGTAAAAGTGGTTTAGAATACCTCATAGGATTGGAAAAAAATATTTTGAGTTAGTGTTTCATGGTCATGGATTTCAAAAATCAGTCAAATTCATAAAAATGATTGACAATCCAATTCAAGAAAAATGTTTTCACATCAACAATCATTTAAAATCCATTATTTTAAAAATCATTTCAACTCTTTATAATCAATTGATGTGTGAAAAGTGATAAGAATATTAATTAAAGCTCAAAAATCCTAAAAAAATGAAAATAACAAAAGAAGAACTAAGCAGGTTGACACTCCCCCACACTTAAATTTAACTATCCCTTATTTCAACTCAACAAAATATGAATATAAAGGTAAAAAATCAAAGGTAAGGAAAGATACAACCTGACATTATTTTATAAGTGGATTCCTTGAGTTAAGATCCTAGAAGCAGCCACTTTAAGACTACAAGAAAGTAATAAAAATAAATAAGAAAAATAAATAAAAAGAATGAGAAAAGGAAAAGAAAAGAGATAATGCTTGGTTTAGACCCCCAAGCGGGTGCTAGGTTTTTACTGCCCCTAGTCAGGCAGTTTCAGTGGATTATCCCCCATCAGAAGGTGGGTGTGGTTTCTTTGAGATGAACCACCACATGTGAGTTTTCCCGATATCCATGAGTAAAACCTGAATGTAGATAACCCCAAATAAGATTAGAATGTTCCCAACCCCCGAGAAAGAATAAAGAAGAAATTTTATTTTCGAAGTGGGAGGGAATAAAGGATAAGGGTGATCCCTGTTAACTTCGGTGGTGTCCTCCTCCATGTGATATAGAAGTTGATGTAGAGGAGGTAGTCTCACCACCACCAGCTTCTCTGGCTCTTCTTCCTTGATTACCACCACTTTGGTGGTCTCATCATCAACATCCAAGGCCTGATCCATTTGTGCTATATCTGAAATTTTAGGAAAGGAGAAGTCAGAAAACAATTCAGTTTGAATAAAATTAAAACATGACGAATCAATAAAGAAATCTTCCCTTTCAAGTAAGTCAGCTTGGAAATTGATTTCTTCTGATAGGACCATTGGCAACTCCATCTCCGCAGGTGCATCATCTTCTTCATCTTCCAAATCAATAGTGAGGTCAAAAGGTACAGATTGTTCAATATCAATCATGGGAAGTTCATGTTTCAAGTTATCTTCGACAAAGTTATTCCAAGATTCCTCCAAAAAATGTTGACCTCCCATTAGTGCATCAGTTGGAATGTGTACTTTTGGGACCTCCTTGAGTAATGGTTGAGTGCGGGATGATGTGATAAGTTCCTTTAGAAGTTCTTTCTCACTAGCCTCAGGTTCTTTAACATAAAATGTGATTGGTGAAATCAATTTCACCACTCGTTCTGGTTCAGGTTCCGGCTCAGGTTCGGATTTCTCTTGGAATGTGCGTACAAATTCAGAAATCCATTCAATTTTGCTCTCCAGTTTTTGAACTTTATCATTAATCCTATGAAATTGAGCATCAATTTCATTGCAAACATTTTCTGGCACCTGAGATTGGTTAGTCCATGCAGAATAATCACCATTGAAATACATCATGAACAAAAGGTTTTTTTTGTATTTTTTTGAAATTTATGATTTTTTTTTGTTTTTTTATGAATAACGGTGTGTGCAAGTGTTGCGCCTACCTGGAAACGGCGCCAATTTGATTAAGCGGGGATTTGTCGCAGATCCTCGATCAAAATTTTATTTACCTAAGAATGCAATATAGTGCACTCCCAGGGTCGGTCTCAAAGAGGCAACTTACACAACACCCAAATTCTATTGTCACTATTTATTTTCTAACTAATATATAATATAAAGATGAGTTCGAAATATGCATAAAATATGAATATATATATATATATATATGTAATGAAAACAATTTGATGTTAAAAAGAAGAAAGAAGAAATTTGTTCTTGGAGGATCATAATGGTCGATATCATTGTTTATTAAAATATTCTCAATATCAATTCAATGTAGTGATCAAAATCTATCACACTACACCCTCTTATTTGAAATGTTATTTCCCCAACACCGAGATCTCTGCATGTGGGGAAATACTCTTCCTAAATTCGTCTAGGAGATCTCTTTGCCGACCATCGTTATACAAGCCATACTCCATCGTATGCATGACTTATATAGTGAAGGGAAGGATAAATGATGAATGAGAAGAAAAACTTGGTGATAGAGAAAATGAGGCAATCGCACATCATAATAAATTTAACCACCACCAAAATTCTCAGAATTAAATAAAGATATTTAAATTGAAGCACAATGAAACTCAAACAACCACCATTCTCCTCCTCAAACAAACATCAAGGTTAGTTCTCCATTTTCATGGAGTTAGAAGAGAATACGGTGGGAGAAACACATAAAAGTAAAAATGGAAGAATGAGGTATGAAGAAGAAGAATAAAATAATTTATATTAAAAATATGAATAAAAAATTACAGAAATAATCTCCACCTTATCCCCCCTGGAATGGATATATCATAAACTGGGAGAATGGACACATATTTATAGGGAGAAGGGGTGACAAATTCACACACAAAACAATTAATCCTAACGTTTCCGCATATAGAGGCCCTTAAATGACCGAATATGTAATAGGTGTCTTCATAAATGTTGTTCCTTAATGTCTCCTCCGTTTGATCCCCGAATTTGAGCTTCATTGGACACGCCTAGAACGAGTTACGAATTTAATATTGGAGGTTTTTTTTTTGGGAGGCAGCTTCCAGGAAGCTTCCTTCATATGTATATCGTTCAATATCCATCATAATGGATTCCAAACGACTTTAAATTTATTTTATAAACGCTCCCATGAGTTCTCGTACACCACCAAGTAGAATCATCTAATTTAGAGTTGTGTAGACCGAATTGGGGTTCCGTTATGGAAGTGGGGTCTGTTCTGTCCGCCCGGAAAACTCTTCAACTTCATTGAATTTTTACAGCTTCTAGAGGATCGAATCAGCTCCTGGTCCAGAAGATAAAAATGGAGGAAATAAAATAGAGATTATAAAAAAAATTGAATCAGAAAATTTGGAATTATATATTTCCGTAAATGTCCAAAATACCCTTGATGTAAAAATATGTCAAAAATCCAGAATTTGTCATTTTTCACATTTATGCTCAAAATAACACTAAAACCTAAAAATAAGATAATTACCCATTCAATAACACTTTTGTGGGATTATAAACAATGGTTTACAGTATTAAATATATGAAAATGTGAGCTTCATCATAACACATGATATCTATGATCAAAGTCCTGAGGTAAAATCCAATGATCTACTTATTATTTCTAAAGATATGTTTCTTCATCAATCATCTTAAAATTTAAATGAAACATATATATCATATTCTATACCAATTATATCAGTATAATTGTTACCTCTTTGAATATATTCCAATTATATACAGAACAAAAAGTCCAAACATAAAAAAAATTCTGTCATACCAATTGTGATTAAAAAAATTTATTTTACGAAAACTTGAACCAGGGTAGGTGCCTCATCTAAGAACCTCCAAAAAACATGACACAAGAGTTCATTATGTCATCAAGAGTTAAGATGGTCCACTTTGTCTAAACATCCCTATGTTAATGAAATTTATTGGTATGGAATTACATAGATCTTAAATCATATTGGATACCTCTCCAAACCCTTAAGGTAAAATGAGGATCTCGATAAGGGAAGAACCTCCTC
The DNA here is from genome assembly GCA_963277665.1 of Viscum album. Classification (NCBI taxonomy): domain Eukaryota; kingdom Viridiplantae; phylum Streptophyta; class Magnoliopsida; order Santalales; family Viscaceae; genus Viscum; species Viscum album. Next base: position 41,690 of record CAUJRU010001789.1, read on the forward strand.
AAATTTCATTAGAGTTACAATAACACCTTTATGTAATACCTTGAAAACCCCTTAGATGATATTGACTTCCTGATCCCTATAATGTGACATGATTACAAAAAATTTATCCACTGTCACCGATATAATAATATTCTCCATGAGATCTAGGTAAAATGATAATAAATAACATTTAGATTTACTCCAACTTAAACTGGGAAACAAATCATGTCTATATCATACCTCCAAGAATGTGACGCTCATCCTTCACATTCTAGAAGATCAGACATAGGGAAAAAACTCTAAAACTATCTATATTATCCTAGAACACTATATTTGACCTCTCAAATATCGATTCATATTTGTCACAGTAGGATATACCAACCAAGGTGAGATATGGAACTATTGAAGAACCATCTCACACATCAGTTATGGAATGGAAATCCTTTCATAGAAAAAAAATTTTTGTTTTACATCCTAAAACCAACCATTAGATGAATAAATAAAAATATTTCTCTCTAGGTCACCACCTCAGAATCCCCTAACAGGTACTCCTCCACTTACTAAACCAAATAAGACTATACCATCATCTAGAAAACACTACATCTTTCCCCAACATCTCACATGTCTAGATATGTCATAGAGAGTTATTGTATCAATCTACATGAATCTCTATATTCATATATTGAATCAATATTTGAATTCTTGGTCAGAAAATCATATACAGCATTTCTGTTTCTGGGGGTATCTGAAATATCAAAGTTGTAATAATATAATAAGTACATCTACAGATGTTTTTGTAAGTTCAAGTCAAACTTGAAAATGAAATTCATTAATTTTGTATGATCGATAATGAAAAAAAAATTATCACTGATGAGATAATGTCACTATAACTTCAAAGAGAAAATTATTTTCACCTTATTAAGATCATTAGTGGTATTGTTACACTCATTGGTATGTAATTCATGAGACTCATATGAAAAAAACAAATTTATAATGCATTGGAACATATCCCAATAAAATACATGAACTTTCATTGAAAATATCAATCTAAACACCCTATTTGGAAAACAATGGACCAAAGTGATTACTATCTTTTTCTTTAATTACCCAATTTTTTTTAAAAATGGTAGGTCCGTAAGATTTACATGTATTTCCGAGTTAATAACTTCCTAAGAGTTTCAACCCAAGATAAATCAGTTATGAAACTCTTGTAAAATCTTGAAATACCAAGGGAACACTAATCCTCTTCCACTCAATTGGGGGATTCCCATGAAATAGAATCATCTATCATCAATATATACATTTCTACTATATGATAGGACAAAAAATTTCCTATGAAATAGACATCACAATCCCAAAACTCACACTTTGAAAAAATCCTAGAAACTGCATAGGATAAAGAAATCTCAAAAAAGAAGGTAGATTCTATGAAATCCCCTCATAATACATAGATTTTAAAATAATTTAATAAATCAAAATCACCATGAACTTATCTAGGAACTCTCTGAACCCTACATTCATCACCCTCTAGAAAACAGATGGAGAATTTTTCATGATTAATAAAATAAAAATGAACATGTAATTCCAATCATGAAAACAGAAAAAATCATTTGATTATCCACATCCTACACCTACATCTAATGATATCTTTGAGAACTAACTTGCTACCTTTAGTTTATCGAATAAATTTTTATTTTATGGTGTAGTATTTAGTTTCATTACTATCACCTTGTTCATGTGATTATAGTCAATATAAAGCCACAAAATTTCTCCTAAGTTCTCCAAAAACAATAATTGTACACCCCAAGGTGACACACTCAACTGAATATAACCTCATTGTAATAGTTCATCGATATATACTCACATATCTCTAAAATTAGAAAGTTCCATCCTAAATGGTGGCATCGAGATATGAGACATTTTGAGTTGTATCACAATCCCAAACTCAATATCTCAAAAGGGGGTAACACTAAAACCTCATGTAGAAATAAATTGGGGTACTCTTTAACAAATCTAAGAAACACCTACTATTAAACATCTTATGAATGCAGTATTATCTTATCCATCCAGAAAGAAAATGACAGAACATTCCTTTGAACTATCAGAGGCTTTATCTCACTAACAAACACTTTGGGCTCTCGATACGCATTATAAGACACAACGAACCTCTTAAAAAACCCATGGTACCCTATACTAAATACAACCAATCCATACTGAGGATAATGTTATTTGTTTGTCTTCATAAATATAGTAAAATTTCAATAGAGAAGTGGTTCCTCATAAACTGTCTATCAATATCTAAAAATTCATTCAATTTAGTAATACCTCCAACTAGAATAGTCAATTCCACTAGAATTGGAAGCCTATATACCATAATTCACAAAGCAAGGATGATGGTATGTTATATAATTTATTCTTTGTCTAATGAATCAATCAAATAATGCACCCATGTAGAAAAAAAGAAAAGGAACATTAGACAAAATCCGTCTCACCTGGTGTTGGAATGATCACTACTAAAAAAACGGGCAAGGGAAGCGCCACCTTATATCAGCACTAAGAAAAAACCGCTGATAAATATACCCTTTATCAGCTCTATAATTTTAGCGCTGATACAGGGTAAACTTTATCAGCAATAAAAAAGTGTTTATAAAATGACCCTTTATCATCACTAAATCTCTCGCGGTACTGGAACCCTACGACTCCCCTCCTCTACTCGCTGAGCTTCGTGTTGCAGGACCTCCGCTGCCCTCGAGCTTCGCTTTTCTGGACCTCCGCTGCCCGCTAAGATTCGCGTTTCCGGACCTCCGCCACCCTCGAGCTTCGCGTTTCTGGTTCTCTTCTGCCCGCTGAGCTTAGCGTGCCGGACCTCCATCGCCCTCGATCTTCGCATTGTCAGGCCTCCGCCGCCCTCAATCTTCCCATTGCTAGACCAGGTGCACAATGTTTTTTTGGTCCCTTATTACACATACTCATCTAGAATTATGAGGACCTATTTTTAAGGATTATTACATCATGAAGTTGAGTTTGTGAGATTTTTGAGTGAAGGTTTAACAACATTGGTTTTCTACCATATGAGTGGATATTTACATATCAAACAGAGATCAAATACAATTCTAGGTTCATTTATCCATAAAAAGAATATGTTGGAGGAGTCAAGAGAACCTATAGAGTTCCTACAAACTCTAAGGAATAATTTTATGGATTAATTATGGTGTTTTGGATTTTTAAATAAGTGTTTATGAATTTAAAAAATAATTTTCTTTTATCTAAAGATCATGTGTACGATTTCCTGGGTCAGGCCACATAGTTAGTAACAACCATGGGCCAACCGAACACCCTTACATGGATTTTATATTAGGTGTATAGTTTTATTAATCATACACCAACAACGAAAAACTCCAATTTCGAAGGGCGTATGGTTTGGTGATGGTGTTTGCACGGTCTGAAAAATCTATGAACCCCCTTGTAGTGGCTCATAATAGGATGAATGGTTTATTTGGCCAAATTACATGATTTTCTCTAACAATGATCCAACCATGAACACCCCCGCAAAACCACAAAAATTTCTCAAAATTCACTCGAAACATCATTAGATAATCCCCAAATACAAGGAGACCAAAAGAAGGTTCTAGATATACCTGAAATAAGTTACTGATTTGTTTAAGGTATGTTTTCCAAATCATTTTTTGATTTTGGGATTTTAATATTGATTATTGTGATGAATACTTTGCATTATGTTTTGTAGTTGGTACATGGGAGACCTTAGATTTGGGAGTAATAAAATGGGTTCTACTCTAGTTATCCTTAAGGTGATCACTTGAAACTATTTTTGATGTCCCCAAGAGGCCTCATTTATATTGATTGTCTGGTCACATAACTAGGTGGTGTTCCATGAGTGAGTCAATTTCCATTAGAACCTATTGGTCAGATATCATCCAATGTTTCTCTAATTAAAATTAGTTTCTTTCCCATAATTATTTTAATGTATGATTTTGTGATTATGAGTTAATCTCATTTATTACCTTTATTATTTACTTTTTCAACAGTTTAGTATTTATCTAACATGTATTATTTATTTTTTCTTTTATCACTACTCCATTATTCTAGGATTTTATATTTTATTGATTTTTTTACTGTAAATCAAAATGTGGAATATTTGGGGAATTTTTGACATGGGTTGATTTTCTTTAAAAGGAATTCCTTAATATTTGTGTTGTTATTTTTATAAAAGTAGATTAATTTTGGAAAATAGAATTCCTTGCAAAGTTTTTCATTTATAAAAAATGAAATATATATTTTAAAAAATGGTTGACCACAATGTTTTGTTTTTTAAATAGATTGAATGTAATTTTTTAATAGATTGAGTGCATCTATGAGTGAGAGAAAAACTTTTTTTCATTGATGGAAGTGTTGAGGTAGTTCAATGAGTGAGCTGAGCCAATGATATATAATTTTTCAATCTCTTGATATCCCATGATATTAAATGGGAATAAATCCTTATTTAGTTCTTCAATATGGTTCGGTAAGTGATCGGCATCAGAAAGACGGAGCCCTCCCGGTTGAAAGATGAATTCATTTCAAATTTTTATATCATGCCATTGGGACATGAACCATGTTTCTTAACTTCATGCAATAAGAACATTGGAAACAAATTCTAATATCTTGTGATTAGGATTATGATAATGTATTTTAAGGTTGAATATATTTTACCAAAATGTCACACAGTTTCATATAATTAAACTAGAACATATAGTGAGGGTGAGGTGAATTTTCCATCCATAGAGTCCCTACACCATGTGAAATATGGGTAGAGGATAAAAAAGGATTAAGTTCATGATTCATGGACCAAAGGGGGTGTGTCCCCGAATTTTTGGCGTGTCATGCAAGAATAACGACCTGATGTGAGAAGGGGCTTGTGGTGGATAAACATCACATGAAACAACATTTTACTAGGATGTTGGATTATTAGTTCAAATACATTTATCTCAGACTAAATGGATGGTTTATTCATGAAAAATATCTTATGAGAAACCTAGTATTGGTGGAAAGATTGATATGCTCATCATCAATGGAAATCAATGAGTTTACACTATCAGAGTGAAGTTTATGAAAAATTTAAGTTCCTTCCCACTTGGAATCAAGTTACAATTGATTCCTCATAGGTATTATTATTCACTTAGATCCAACATCATGTCACTATAAAGTAAGGAATGAAAGATAAACTTTTTCTTTAAGGACAACACCACCTGGTTCTGATGCATTTCTAGGTCATCCAATGCTTGAACATTATTTTCGTCGAGGGGTTCCCCCATTCTTTCCTTCATGATATCTAAGTGACTTTTTTTGGATGTGAACCTGTATGGAATGATTCGCATACCACCGAGCTTTCTAGCCTTTCCACCCCTACCTCCATCTTTATCCTTCTCCCTCACTGAGGTTACTGACTGCTTCTCTATAGTGGTCAGGCCCCTTATTATCTATGTTGTTCTGTCTCCCTTGGATCTAAGCATGTCATCCAGCTCTAAATACTTATTTATATAGAGAGAAATACCTCACTGACCCCCAAGTTTCATTATCCATATATCCCCAACCCCTTTGGATCCTCATCTCCCAATCATATGAATCTTACCAAACATAAGGGATTATGAACATGTTCAAAATCAAGGGACCTCAATGAGTGATCATCCTCCCACTTCAATAAAGCTACTAGCTCTAGATCTAATTCCAGATCCCTGTCCTACCCATCATTATTTCTTAATATGTAATGCTCCTGGACTTAGTGCCCATATTAAATCATACTTCATCACCATAGAAATTAAAAATCATAATTTCATTGTTGTTGTTGTCAAATAACACAAAAAACCCTATAATAATCATATAATTCTCTTGGAATATTATGTTGCATGGATTTCTACACTCTGACCCCTCCAATAGACACAAATGGGTATTTTGGAATAAAAAAATTGTTGTTGAGAATGTTCAAGATTGTAATCAATTCACCACTACCAATTTTTCCAACGGTGACACCTCCTTCCTTGGGTTTATTGGATTATTAACACCAGTTTGGGATTTATGTGTGATTATATACTTATTAAATTTTCTTATTATTTCTTACACACCACCACTTGAGTCGAGTAACCTAATTGAAATCCATATTGGTACATTGGTTTTGATGTGGATATGGATTTTTATGTGTTTGTGACATATGTATGTGTGGATATATGGGTATTTAGGCATGATGATATTCAATGTAGGGTAGAGACCTAGGAGTTGTTGATGTATCATTCTTGATTATTCTTGTGTTTGGATTGTGGTGATTTGATGAAACTATAATGAATATAAAGTAATTATATTTAATGAAGATGAATAAATACTAATGGTTACACTCTATTGATCTCTATTTTTATAAGGAAGTGGTTCTCTTCTACTGTATTTGAAAGTCTTGTTTTGTGTACTTGAACTATAAATACTAATATTTGAGATTCAAATAGGATGAATATGAATAAAGATTGGATGGATGCTAATCATTTGAAAATAGATTACAAGAACAAAGTGAAAGAGTTCATCAAATTTGCAAAGGATCACGCAAATGATCCTTCTCAAATACATCATATGTGTTTATGTTGTTGTTATTCTAGACTACTTACTCCAAAGGAGTTGGAAGAATATTTGATATGTCATGGAATAGATTTGAGTTATAAATGTTGGAAAAAACACAAATAAAAATAGAATGTAGCTACTGGCTGGGATAAAACTTCGTTTTATGGATCATCATATATGAAAACAAATATGGATAATGAAGAAGACCATTTGTAGGATGTGATTATAGATGCTAATTATGATGAATATCGTATTGAGTAAATGACAAAAACAATTAAAGATGAACTCTATGATTTCCCGAAATAGTATAAGAAGTCAAAGAGTTGTGTAAATACGTTGTTGTATGCAGGTTGCACCAAGTATACAACATTTTCAGCTGTACTGAAGTTGTATAAATTGAAAATAGGAAATGGATGAAGTGATATCTGTTTTACGGAACTACTTGCCCTCTTTAATGATATGCTCCCTGAAGATAATGAGCTCCCAAGCAGGGAATATGAAGCTAAACAAATGCTATGCTCGATGGGAATGATTTTTGAAAGAATACATGCCAGCCTGAATGAATGTATAATGTTTTGAAAGGAGAAAAAATTACTTACTGAATTCCCAAAGTGTGGTGATTCTAGATATAGGAAATATGAATCCAATCCTACGAAATTTGTATGGTACTTTCCAATCATTCCAAGGTTTAGGCGTCTATATAGAAGTGAAGAAACTGAAAGGCAATTGTCATGGCATGCAGATAAAAGAAATAAAGATGGGAAATTAAGTCATTTGGTTGACTCTCCTCAATGGAATAAAATTTATCATGAGTATCCTGAATTTGGAAAAGATATGAGAAACCTTTGTCTTGCCTTATCTACAGGTGGAGTAAATCCAGTTGGTTTTCAAACCAGCACTCATAGTACATGGCCTGTTATGTTGGTAAATTATAACGTGCCACCCTGGTTATGCATGAAGTGGAAATTAATCATGTTATCGATTCTTAGATCAGTACCAAAACAACCAGGTAACAATATTGATGTTTATTTGGCTCCTTTGATCGAGGATTTGAAGTTATTTTGGGATTCAGGTGTTATGTTGTATGATGCTTATAAAAGTGAATACTTCACATTGAGAATGATGTTGTCTAAGATAATAAATTATTTCCCTTCTTAGGGAAATTTGGCAGGCTATATAATTAAAGGAACTCAAGGGTCTCCAGTGTGCGAAAAAGATACAGAATCAATTAGGTTGAAACATTCATCAAAATATTTTTTTTCTAGGACATCTTAGATTTCTATCTTTTCGGCATAAGTAACAATCATGGATGACATCATTCAATGGAAGTTCAGAAAAACGTGCATCACCATATCCACTCACAGGTGATCACCTATTTGAGAAATTTAATGATGTGAACACTGTTTGTGGTAAACCATTTTCAAAAAACCTTACGAAAATCGGTTGGAAAAAGATATCAGTTTTCTTTGAATTACCATACTGGATTTTTTTGCACGTCCGACATTTTCTTGATGTGATTCATGTGGAAAAAAATATGTGACAGTGTTATCGGAATGTTTCTAAATGCCCCTTAAAAACAAAGGATGGAATTAATGAATGATTGGACATGGTTGAAATGGGAATACGGGAAGAGTTGGGTCACGTGAAGGGTGAAAATCAAATATTTTTTCCCCCAGCTATGAATACTCTTTCTAGGGAGGAGAGATACCGGTTTTCAACTTCTTCAATAATGTAAAGGTTCCAGAGGGGTATTCATCAAATATAAAGAGCATTGTGTCAATGAATTATTTGAAGTTAAAAGGTTTGAAATCACATGACAACCATGTTTTGATGCAAGATCTAATTCCTATATCTTTATGTTGCATTTTTCCCAAGAATGTTCATCATATGTTAAACAAATTTGTTTCTTTTTCAAATCTATATGTAGTAATGTTTTAGACCCGGCGAAATTGATAGTTATGGAAAAAGAAATTTTCATCATATTATGTGAATTAGAAATGTTCTTCCCGCCAAAATTCTTTGATATGATGGTTCATTTGATGGATCACATGGTGGGAGAGATTCGACTTTGTGGTCCTGTGCACTATAGATGGATGTATCCTGTTGAACGGTTTATGAATATTTTTAATGGTTATGTCAAAAAGAAAAGTCGGCCAGAGGGTTGTATAGTGGAGAAATATATTGTTGAGGAAGCCAGTGAATTTTGTACCGAATACCTATTTCATGTGGAAAGCATTGGTCTCCCGAAATCTTGACACACTGGACGCATTGAGGGTGAGGGAATTTCTGGAAGAGATGTTGTGATAATCAGCATTACAGATCGGGAGCAAGCCCACCTTTATGTTTTTCATAACAGTTGGGAGGTTTCTACTTATATTGAAACTCACAAAGAAATTCTTAGGTTGTTTAATCCATAAATGGCTGAAAATGGTTATCAATTACACATAATCACCAGTTTATATGATGGTTTCAGGAACATATTTTTATGCAGTTGGATGAAAATATAAATTCCATTTCAGAACGACTTCAATGGCTAGCCGCTGGACCAAGTGTGTATGTATTATCTTACAGTGGTTATGTAATTAAGGGTTATACATTCTATACAAATGAACATGATGAAGATAGTACCATGCAAAATAGTGGAGTTACACTAATGGCTGAAGCGATGCATGTTTCTAGTACTGAGGACAGAAATCCATTTTATGCAAATATTTCATACTTTGGCATTATAAAACTAATATGGGAGTTGGATTATACGACATTCCAACTGATGATTTTTAAATGAAAATGTGTTGCTAACAACAGTGGTGTTAAAATAGATGAATGGGGATTTGTGAATGTTGATTTTAGTAAAGAAGGGTACAAAGATGAAAATTTTATAATGGAATCACAAGCAGTACAGGTTTTTTATGTTCCAGATCCCACAACCCGAAAGTGGTCGATTATTCTATTAGCATCCAAAACTACTGAAGGTTCCAATGAGAATTCAGTTGAGGACGATCCTTTCAGCGGTACGTCGCAATCATTTTAGATCAGTCCCAATGTAGATGATGTTTTGTATGTTAGAGGAGACCACAATGAAGGTATTTGGATAATCAATAGATGTTTCAAATCTATCTATCATTTGAAAAAAAGAAAGAGAGTTCAATAAACATGTTGTATTTTGTTTGTAATATTGATCTTGTTATCTCATGTTATTATCTTATCATTACTATATTTATGTAATATAAATTAACTATTCAACCACTTTGGATGATAATGACTTCTGCACATTCGGGTGCTCTTAACCTTGAGTCTGAACAAGTATCTGAAGCTGCTGCTGCAACTGCTACTGCAGCTGCTGCTGCTGCTGCTCCTGCTGCTGCTCCTGCTGCTGCTCCTGCTGTTCCTGCTACTCCTGCTGCTACAGATCCTACCGGTCCTGCTGCTCTTAGTGTTGAGGTCCAACAACCATCAGCACAGGCCATTGCAACCATTTTAGATGATCATATATATGATGTTGATATCGATGAAATGGTCATGAATTAAGTATCGACGTCGCAGAAAACATAGGTGCGTTGTAGTTTGATGGTGTTAGCCAAAGTTCTTATTGCGAAAAGAAAAGGCATAAAATTTGACATCAGATGGAATGCACGAGGCCAACATGTGAATCCCAACAAGGCTATGTTTAGTACATACATTCGAGTTGTCACTCGGAAATGTGTGTCGATTGACATAGATTCATGGCACCATATTTTGTTCGGGCTGAAGGTTGTGATATGGGAAGAAATTTTGGTAACAATATGAATTTATTTCTTTAATTTACAAGCACATAAAATAATGAAACAATGACTTACTCTTCTAAATCTATTGTAGAATACATTTATAATAGATTATTCACACATGGATTATATACTAAGGCTTGTAGGAAGGATTCATCGAGGTTTCTGCACTATTTTAACAAGATGTCACCTGAACGATTATAAAGGTAAAATAAACTTGCACCCACCAATTGTCTATGCTCACCTGATATCCCAAGAAAGATGGGATGCATTTATTTTCTACCGTGGGGATGAGAAGTTTCAGGTACATTGTGGGTGAAAATATGTTATTTGAGGATATGTGTATTCATCACTTTGATTGTCAATATTTCATTTATGAAACAAAAACTCTATAAAGAAAATAAGGAATGTGCATCAAAACCAGCATACCTCTATCGTAAAGCAAGGATGGGGTCCACTTCACTATAAAAGAAAATGGTATGTGTTTTAAAATTACAGTAATATTTTTAGGTTCCAAAAAAACATCATAATTATCTTTCTATGGTTATATGTATATTTATGAGTCTAAAACCAAATAAAAATCCATCACACATCATGTGATTTGGAAGGAGGAATGTGTGAATAAGGAATGGAAGATAGTAGAAAAGAATACACAAAAAGTTAATGCAATTTGTGTAAGTATGACACAGCGATAAAAATATTTGTTTTAAATTTCTATTAAATAAAAATAATTAGTTATTTTCCCATATCCTCTAGTCACAGTAATCAGCTACTCCTGTAGTGGATGCAAACCTATTATCGACGGCTTTGAAGCAGCCAGAAAAATACAGTCGTGTCAGGGGTGCAGGGTTGGGGGTGACACCCTGAGTAAAATTTGAAAAGAAAAATAGTAGATAATAGAGATTAAACATTGAAACAAATGAGGGAAAAACTAGCAAACCCTTGAAGAACTATTTCAATAGCAGGGAGAGTTGATAGAAACTTTTATGGGTGGGAAGCAAGGAGAAGACACAACTTAGGAACAATTAGTGCATGAAGATCCCGCCCCACCCCCCACCATCTTTGAGGCGAGCCATTTCCCTCAAAGAGATATCTTAGCCATGGTAATCAATATTCTAATAATTGATCCCAGGAAATGTGAATCAGACAAACACTGATACTTTTCCTGTATAGATCTTTTATAGGGTGATAATGATTGTGATTTATATCTGTCAACACCCACCTATCACCTTATAGCGAGGTCTATAGTGTTCAACATCACAGATGACACGTTTCATAATAGACCACTTCCGAAAGATCATCTGAAAGTGATGATTATTGTAGCTCATGATCCAAATGTAAAGCTACCTATTCCACTTTATGCTGATGATATTCATACAGTCGAAAAGGGTATTAGTACATTCATTTCATGGATTTCCCAACTTGTAAATGTATATGCAGACAAAGAGGTATTTATTTCCTTTTTTTCATTCTAAACCTTTAAAAATTAATGAAAAAAGGGTTTGATCCAATTATTGTTATTATAGAAGGAGAAATGGAAGGGGGTGACAAACGTCATCTCAAAACCATCTAAAGGATCGACCAACTAATCCCATGGATCTACTAAAAGCACAATAACACCACATGTTCTCTATCCACATTTACTGGCATTGAAGACTCATGTGGATACGAAGCTAAGAGGTGGTAGTAGTCATATAGTGGTTTTCGAAGAGAATATATATGGTGTGGAAATTTAAGATTTCGTTGCTGTAGAAAATGTAAATGAGATCCTTGAAAATGGTTGGCTAGGCATCATGGTTGTAAATATATATATGCAGTATGTTTCCATGAATTGATTTTCTAAAAGCTGATCTAATGTGAAAATTATGACTAAATGAATTTTATATTGTTGACAGACGTATATATGAAAAAAAGATGAAGGAATTTTCCCATGAGCCAAAATTTGTACTCGTTAGTCCTCGTACCACATCATCACATCTAACAAAAATAGAGCCATCAAAAAAGAAGGAAATAGTGAATGGATTGCTGAAAACAATTGAAAGAATGATTACAGATGACATAATCTTCTTAATACCAACCATATAGGGGTAAAACACTATGATTAAATAATATCAATTATATTTTGACTTATTTTATTACTTATTCATTTTTATGTTTTTAGGAAACATTGGATGCTAATTGTGGTGAACATGGATACCCCAAAGATTTATTTTCTGGATTCAAAGCAAGGATATCCATCAAACCGACCACACATGATAGAGTTTGTAAATCTGTAATACACTACATCCAACATTTTAGTTCTAAACATCAAGTAATATAATTTATATTATCTTTTACTGGGGATTCTATTATGATAGGGCGGTGTATCATTATCATCTAAAAAAAGAATAAGGATAGGGGATAAGCCTAAGGAGGTGAGAAAGTACTATGTCTGGAAAAATATTAGGGTATATATAATAAAATTTCACTATACAAACACATATCAACACAAGTTACTTATTCTCCTAATGATCAATTTTTTTGCATTGTCCAAAACAAACAAACGATAATGATTGCAATTATTATGTTTGTAAATTTATGAAGGAGATCATTTTTCATCAAGAAACAAGCATCCCTAAAGACGTATTTTAAAAAACAACTACTAGTTCGTTAAATTTATTTATTAATTAATTATTTTTATATTTTTCAGTACTACTCTGACTACCAAAAATCCTCATAATCACAAGATAATATAGATATGTTCAGAAACGAGTGGCCAGCATACATGATGACAGATTTTACACAAATAAGATGATGATCTGACTTGCAGACGTGTACAATTGGCAGTCAATTTTGAGAGGGGTTTAGGGGATCAAAATATGATACATTGTTGTACGTAAATGTTCGTAGGAATTTTCTAATTGTTATTAAATAAAACATATTTTCTCCAATGAGTCAATTTCCCATTTTAATAGATGATATGAACCAACAACATGCAAGAATGATGAACCACTCAAAGTGTCTCTCTTTTTTTTAAAATGGATAGATTTTTAATTGAAAATAAAAACTAACCTAGATAAATATGACCAAATGTGTTCGGATTGTGTTGATCCTTTAATAGAACCATCCACGGGTGCATTGGGGATGTGAACGAGTCATCCCCACCTCAATATGAGGCACGGTGTGGCTGGTACCACTCAAAGGGTCTCTCTTCTGTTTAAAATGGACAAAATTTTATGTGAAAACAAAAACTGACCTACGAAAATCTGACCAAATGCATTCAAATTGTCTTGATCCTTTAAGAGAACGATCCACAGGTGCATTGGGGATGTGTAAGAATCATACCCACCTTAATCTGAGGCATGGTGTGGCTGGTACCCCTCAAAGGGTCTTTCTTCTATTTAAAATGGACAGATTTTTAAATGAAAACAACAACTAGCCTACCGGAATCTGACCAAATGCATTCGGATTGTGTTGATATTTTATGGGAACGATACAAGGGTCCTTTTTGATGTGAACGAGTCATCCCCGCCTCAATCCAAGGCATGGTGTAGCCGGTACCACTAAAAGGGTCTCTCTTTTTTTAAAATGGACACAATTTTTACTGAAAAAAACAACTGATCTAAAGAAATACAACCAAACACATTTATATTTATTTTGATCCTTTTGGAGAATGATACACGAGTCCTTTTTGATGTGTAAGATTCATCCTCGACTCAATCCAAGGAATGTTGTGGCTGGTACCACTCAAAGTGTCTCTCTTCAGTTTAAAATGGAAAAATTTTTAAGTGAAAACAACAACTGACCTACATAAATCCAACCAAACGCATTCAGATTGTATTGATCCTTTTGGATAATGATACAAGGGTCCTTTTTGATGTTCACGAGTTATCCTAGATTCAATACGAGGCATGGTGTGGCTGATACCACTCAAAGAGTCTCTCTTTTCTTTAAAATGGACACAATTTTAAGTGAAAACAACAACTGAACTATGGAAATCTGACCAAATGTATTCAGATTGTATTAATCCTTTATGATAACGATCCACAGTTGCATACGGGATGTGTTCGAGTAATCCCAACCTCAATCAGAGGCAAGGTGTGGCTGGTACCACTCAAAGGGTCTCTCTTATGTATAAAATGGACAGATTTTTAAGTGAAATCAAAAACTGTCCTATTGAAATCTGACCAAACGCATTATTATTGTGTTGATCATTTAAGAGAAATATCCATAGGTTCATTGGGGATGTGTATAAGTCAACCCCGCCTCAATACGAGGCACGGTGTGGTCGATACCACTCAAAGGGTCTCTCTTCTATTTAAAATAGACATATGTTTAAGTGAAAACAACAAATGACCTATGGAAATATGACCAAATCATTCGTATTGTGTTAATCCTTTAATAGAATGATCCATGGGTGTGTTGGGGACGTGAATGAGTCATCCTCGCCTCAATCTGAGGCACGGTGTGTCCGATACCACTAAAAGGGTCTCTCTTCTGTTTAAAATGGAAAAAAATTTAAGTGAAAACAACAACTAACTTATGGAAATTTGACCAAATGCATTCAGATTGTGTTTATCCTTTATAAGAAAGATCCACGGGTTCTTTGGGATGTGTACGAGTCATCCACACCTGAATCTGAGGCATGGTGTGGCCGGTACCACTCAAAGGGTCTATCTTTTGTTTAACTTGGACACAATTTTAAATGAAAACAACAACTGACCTACAAAAATCTGACAAAAAGAATTCATATTGTCTTTATTCTTTAATAGAACAATCCATGGGTGCCTTGGCGACATGTAATAATAATCCCCACCTCAATCCGAGGAATGGTGTGGCCGGTACCACTCAAAGGGTATCTCTTTTGTTTAAAATGAACAGATTTGTAAGTGAAAACAACAACTAAACTAAATAAATCCATCCAAACGCATTAATATTGTCTTTATTATTTATTATAATGATCCAAGGGTCCTTTGTGATGTGCATGAGTTATCCCCACCTCAATCCAAGGCACGGTGTAGCCGGTACCACTCAAAGGTTCTATCTTCTGTTTAAAATGGATAAATTTTTAAGTGAAAATAACAACTAACCTATGGAAATCCAACCAAATGCATTACGATTGTCTTTATACATTAGGAGAAAGATCTATGGGTCTTTATTAACATTCATGTGTCATCCCTTCCTCAATCAGAGGTACGGTGTGTCCGGTACCACTCCAAGGGTCTCTCTTTTGTTTAAAATGGACAAATTTTTAAGTGAAAACAACAACTAACCTAAGGAACTCAGACCAAACACATTCGGATTGTCTTGATAATTTATGAGAATGATCCAAGGGTACTTTTTGACATGAAAGAGTCATTCTTGCATCAATATGAGAAATGGTGTGGCCAGTACCACTCAAAGGGTCTCTCTTTTGTTTAAAATGGACACAATTTTAAGTGAAAACAACAACTGGACTATGGAAATCTGACCAAACACATTCATATTATCTTGATACTTTTTGATAACGATCCAAGGGTGCTTTGGGGATGTGTATGAGGAATCCCAACCTCAATCTGAGGCACGGTGTGGCCGGTACCACTCAAAGGGTCTCTCATTTGTTTAAAATGGACCGATTTTTAAGTGAAAACAATAACTGACCTACAGAAATCTGACCAAACGCATTTTTATTGTGTTGATACCTTAGTAGAACGATCCACAGGTCTGTTGGTGATGAGTACGAGTCATCCCTGCCTCAATCTGAGGCACGATGTGGCCGGTACCACTCAAAGGGTCTCCCTTTTGTTTAAAATGGACAGATTTTTAAGTGAAAACAACAACTGACCTACAGAAATCTGACTAAATGCATATTTATTTTTTTTATCCATTAATAGAATGATCCACGGGTTCATTGGGGATGTGAATGAGTTATCTCCGCCTCAATCCAAGGCACGGTGTGGACGATACCACTCAAAGGGTCTCTCTTCTATTTAAAATGGACAAATTTTTAAGTGAAAACAACAACTGACCTACATAAATCCTACCAAACGCATTCATATTGTGTTAATCCTTTATGATAACGATCCACGGGTCCTTTTTTACAAGAAAGAGTCATCCTTGCCTCAATTAGAGGCACGGTTTGGCCGGTACCACTCAGAGGGTCTCTCTTTTTTTAAAATGGACACAATTTAAGTGAAAACAACAACTAACCTTCAGAAATCTGACCAAACACATTCGGATTGTATTGATCATTTAGGATAATGATACATGGGTCCTTTGTAACATACACGAGTCATCCCCGCCTCAATCTGAGGCCCGGTGTGGCTGGTACCACTCAAAGGGTCTCTCTTTGGTTTAAAATGGACAAGTTTTTAAGTGAAAACAACAATTGACCTACGTGAATCCGAACAAAAACATAATAATAGTATTGATCCATTAAGAGAACAATCCACGGATACATTATGATGTGAACAAGTCATCCCTACCTCAATCCAAGGCACGGTGTGGCTAGTACTACTCAAAGGGTCTCTCTTTTTTTTAAATGGACAAATGTTTTAGTGAAAACAACAACTGACCTATGGAAATATGAACAATTTCATTTGGATTTTGTTGATCCATTATTAGAACTATCCACAGGTCCTTTGTGACATGAAATAGTGATCCCTGCCTCAAATGAGGCATGGTGCGGCCGGTACCACTCAAAGGGTCTCTCTTCTGTTTAAAATGTACACAATTTTAAGTGAAAACAACAAATGACATATGAAATTCTGACCAAACACATTTATATTGTATAGATATTTTAGGATAACTACCTAAGGGTCCATTTTGATGTGCAAGAGTCATCCTCACCACAATATGAGGCACGGTGTGGCCGGTACCACTCAAAGGGTCTCTCTTCTTTTTAAAAAGGACACATGTTTTAGTGAAAACAACAACTGACCTATATAAATCCAAACAAGCACATTTGGATTGTATTAATCCTTTAGGAGAAAGATTCACGGGTCCTTTGTGACATGAAAGATTCATCCATGCCTCAATCTTAAGCACAGTGTGGCCGGTACCACTCAAAGGGTCTCTCTTTTCATTAAAATTGACACAATTTTAAGTGAAAACAACAACTGACCTTCAGAAATCTGACCAAACACATTATTATTGTCTTGATCCTTTAATATAAATACCCACGAGTACATTGGGGACATGTAAGAGTAATCCCTGCCTCAATCCGCGGTACGGTGTTCCCGGTACCACTCAAAGGGTCTATCTTTTGTTTAAAATGGACATATTTTTAAGTGAAAACAACAACTGACCTACGTAAATTTAACCAAACACATTCCGATTGTCTTGATATTTTAGTAGAATAATCCATGTGTCCCTAGAAACATGTAATAGTCATCCATGCCTCAATCAAAGGAATAGTTTGTCTGGTACCACTCAAAGGGTCTCTCTTTTGTTTAAAATGAACAATGTTTTAAGTGAAAACAAAAAATGACCTATGGAAATATGATCAAACAGATACGAATTGTCTTGATATTTTAGGATAATGATAAACGGGTCTTTTTTGACGTTCAAGAGTCATCCTCTTCTAAATCTGAGGCACGGTGTGGCCGGTACCACTCAAAGAGTCTCACTTTGGTTTAAAATGGACAAATTTTTAAGTGAAAACAATAACTGACCTATGGAAATTTGACCAAACACATTCATATTGTCTTGATCTTTTAGGAGAACGATCCATGGGTCTTTTTTGATGTGTAAGAGTCATCTCGGCCTCAATCCGAGGCATGTTGTGGTCGTTACCACTCAAAGGGTCTATTTTTTGTTTAAAATGGACACAATTTTAGGTGAAAACAACAACTGACCTACGGAAATCTGACCAAACACATTTTGATTGTCTTTATCCTTTGTGAGAACAATACATGGGTCCTTTCAGACATGCATGAGTCATCCCCCGCCTCAATCTGAGGCACGGTGTGGCTGGTACCACTCAAAGGGTCTCTCTTTAGTTTAAAATGGACACAATTTTAAGTGAAAACAACAACAGACCTAAAGAAATATGACCAAATGCATTTTAATTGAATTGTAACTTTATTAAAACGATCCATGGGTCCTTTATGACATGTAAGAGTCATACTCTCCTCAATATGAGGCACGGTGTGGCTGGTACCACTCAAAGGGTCTCTCTTTTTTTTAAAATGGGCAAATTTTTAACTGAAAACAACAACTGACCTACGGAAATATGACCAAACGCATTAGGATTGTATTGATCCATTAGGAGAATGATACACGAGTACTTTGTGACATGCAGAATTTATCCCTACCTCAATCCAAGGCACGGTGTGGCCGGTACCACTCAAAAGGGCCTCTCTTTTCTTTAAAATGGACAAAATTTTAAGTGAAAACAACAACTGACCAATGAAAATCCGACCAAACACATTCGGATTATCTTGATTCTTTAAGAGAACAATCCAAGGGTGCATTGAAGACGTGTAAAAGTAATAACCACCTCAATCAGAGGCACAGTGTGGTCGGTACCACTCAAAGAGTCTCTCTTTTGATTAAAATGGACAAATTTTTAAGTGAAAACAACAACTAACCTACGGAAATTTGACCAAATGCATTCAGATTGTCTTTATCTTTTCGGAGAACGATCCATGGGTCCTTTGTGAGGTGTACGTTCATTCCCTCCTCAATATGAGGTATGGTGTGACCGGTACCACTCAAAGGGTCTCTCTTTTGTTTAAATTAGACACAATTTTATGTGAAAACAACAACTGACCTACGGAAATCCGAACAAACACATTTGGATTGTTTTGATCCTTTATGAGAATGATCCATGGGTTCTTTTTGACGTGTAAGAGTCAACCCCACAAACCCCCTGGACCACCCCCACCCCCGCTGGACACCCCCACCCCTCTGTACACCCCCACCCTCTGGACACCCCCACCCCTAGAAATCCCCCTCAACCCTCTGGGCACCCCACCCCCTGGAAAAGCCCATGGAAAGCCCCTCCCCCCCACCTCGGATAGCCCCCCAACCCCCCCCCCCCCCCCCCGACACCCCCCTTGACAACCACCACCCCCCTTGGATGACACCCCCATCCCTCTGTGACACCACCCCACCACCTGCATACCCCCAACCCCCCTAGACACCCCACCCATGGAAGGCCACCCCCACCCTCCCAGACACCATCCCACCCCCTAGGACAACCCCAGCAATGCCCCGGAGCTCCCAGACATCCCCCCATCCCCTAGAAAGCCCCCCGACACCCTGGACACTATCCCACCCCCATGGACACCCCATATATAGCCCCCCCCCCCACCTAGACACCCCCTCCTTGGACACCACCCCACACCCCTTGGACAGCCCTGTCAACACCCTAGACCGCCGCCACCCCCCCTGGACACCCCCACCCCTGGACACCCCAATCCCCCCGGACTCTCCCATCTCACCCTCCTGGACACCACCCCACCCCCCTTGGACAGCCCCCCCCCCCCCCGGACCGCCCCACCCCCAGACACCCCACCCACCCCTGGAAATCCCCGCCCGACACCTTGGACACCATCCCACCCAACCTGGACTGCCCCCCCCCCCCCCACCTGGACACCCCCTCCTAGACACCACCCCACCACCTCAACACCCCACCCCCTGGACACCACCGCCCTCCTTGGAATGCCCCAACCTCCTCGACCTCCCCCACCCCTCTGGACACCCCCATCCCCCCAGACACCCCCTAACCCCCTTGGACAGCCACCCGAAACCCCTGAACAACCTCTCCAACCACTTGAATTTTGAATAGAATTCTTTATGAATTTAAATAACTTATGAATTATGTGTTAATGGTGTATTGGTATACTTGGTGTAATTAGATTATGATTTATGTGTTAATTTTTTTTGGGTATACTTATTGAGATGCTGAATTATTTGCAGGTGTTGTTTGGGTGTGATGCTGTAGATATTTTTTTTTTTCAGCAAACAGGGCATTTATCAGAGCTTTTTTATCACTGATAAAAGTTGCCTTTATCAGCGCTAAAATACCACTGATAAAGGCTTCCTTTATCAGTGCTCCTTTAGCATTAATAAATGTGTATTTTATCAGTACTTTTTTAGTGCTGATAAAGCTGACCCCCTTTATCAGTGCTGAGCTTTACAACGCTTTTCTAGCGCTGATAAAGCCCATTTTGAATGCTGATAAATCCCATTTTTTGTATTAGTGGATATAGAATAAATCTAACCACATCCTACTCTATAACCTCTATATCCCTACTAATGAATACTTCCAAAACAATGATCTACTCTATAGAGAGGATGATCATCTTGGGGTTGTTCACTACCTACCCCATCTCCTCTCTGTGGATCCAAAATTGGGACCCACTAATAGAATTGTCTCATCAAAAATGGCCTCAATAAAGGAACCTAAAGAGGAAAACCTAGAGCATGGTGACTTATATAACAGGAATGAAACACTCACCACTGATAACATTTACCTCCACATGAAAAAAATTCACATGATCACGCAGAAAAGGAATGATAATTGATTCCCCTGGAGAAATAGGATAATAGTAGATGGGACCAACCCTTGGATAACTGAAATATATTATTTCCTAAAACACGAGGACCCCAAACCATAGATATTCTTAATGAGGAATCATGATGAATCTTTTCTCATAGGGAAAAGGTTCTGGGATGAGTCTTATTAATAACCTCTACTCTCAACAGTACCTTAAGGAACAACTCCATCATAAATGGTGTGACATTGCGCTAGATCATGGGATGAAAATCCTCTATGAAAGGCCTCACTCTGGCCTATACATCTATTACTAGATTTGAAGAATATCGTAGAAGGTCCTAAAATGGATCTCTAACTGTTACATGTGGGAAATGACCTACTAAAGGTTAATCACCTCTAGGAGACTGACCACATTCATAGTCAAACAAATGAACTCTTCTTCGAACTAGACTGAGAACATCTCCACAAAGCTTCTTATTTATCGTGATTCAATAAGAATATGAACCAACACTACATTGATTCCCTCGTATCATCCTTACAAACAATGCAACACATATCTCTTTCTAAGCATGGACTTATGTGAATTTTATATCAAACTCCTCAAATCAATATTTTGTGACTAAATCATTAATAGATCCCTCATACTTCTATATAATCTGATTCTAAAACTCTTATAGTGTCTTCCCCCATGTGTCATCATGATAAACCTCCTCTATGAGGTGATATACTGGAACATCATGCTAAACATATTCTATGTGAACTTGGTAAGGAAATTTACCTTGATCCATTCTTGCAAAAAGGATCAAACTATTAGATATATTAATCCAAAAATATGAAATATTTAACAGTAATTAATTATTTTGTCATTATATTGTTAAGTAATTAACCTATCCCATGGTCAACCCATATTAAACATTTCCTCAATGAATAAGGATGCATGATCATTTATTACGTATGGTCCCTAAAACTAGTATAACTTCGTTTTGTAGTATAAGAAAACATAAAGGTCTATTAATTTGATCAAAAGGGTCCTTAAATACCCATACCCCAACTGGTCTCTTATATTTATATTTCTTACTATGCTTAGTTGGAATAGTTACACTACCAACCCATTCCTTCTCACCATTTCCAAAATCTAAAAATATTCATATCCATCAAGATAAAGCTCTAATACAACTCTATGATGACCTATCCCCCCCAATTTGTATCGCTCCTATGATGGAAATGAATGGAGAGAGATTAGGACTACTCGATTCTTTCCTCGAGTTGTTCCCAAGTTAGGGACTAGTACTGAGGGTATAACAATCATCAATATAGGGGTATTAAAATATAATATAACATGAATAAGGGAGAGATAAGAATAATATATTTTTATACAACATTATATAAAAATATTTAATGAAACCCGAAGTTCCAACATTCAATCCCATATTATACCATAAGAACTGAACCAAAACTGCAAGTACTAAAAAGGTAAAGTTAACTTTGACAAGAAATTCCAAATAGCTTTTGAAAAATCATGAGATGATAATATCTATCCCGATATCCAACATTTTATGGATTATATAAAGAAATGATCATATATATTTAAGGTGAAAATAATTGTATAATCTGTTGGATACTCCCCAGATCTTCTCATGCAAAAAATTAAAAAATCATGCTAAAAAATAATGAACTATAGAGAAACAAAATAATCACATAAACATGTATAATAAGTTCTTATACTGACCATTTATAACTACCTCCATGTATCACATTATAAATACAATATAATATAGTATTGAAACATCAAGAGGACCCCTCTCTCACTTCCACAATATTTTGACTCTCTTCCCCAACATCATAGGTCATGATCTATATCACTACAAAAAGATAATACATCCCAAATAAACATGGTAATTGAATAACAACATGAACCTCATGGATCAAATAATCACATAATCACATAATCCCATATAACATAACCATATAGTAACCAAGTAGTTTCTAAAAGCAACTATAGCACGTATGATGTCAATCATACATCGATTATTATATGTTAAGACAATACACCCCATACACTAAGTATGTACCTCAATCCATCACATCATGTACATGTTATATATATAATATTCTTTTGGATAATATATATTGGGATACATGTGTGTGAATTACCAAAAGGCATAAAATCCCACTACACACATAAAATGGGAAACTAACCTCCATGTATATGAGAAAAAATAACTACCATGAAAAGGGAATGGGGTTAGAGTGGTTAGTCATCCATCCATCATCCCACAAAGGTGTTAGGGATAGAATCCTCCCAAATTCAACTATCATTATCCCTATCATACATGGGTGTTTATGTGTATGAAATCATCAAATAAAAAAAGATTTAATATATCTCAAAATTACACAATGTGAATAAACTATTATAATATTAAACTACATCTAATTGTTGGTATGACTTATGGATTCCACTAAAAAGAACATATATCCTATTGAAAAAAGAGTTTAAAATATAAACATTAATTACTTCATTAAATTTTAGCTTTTCCTTACTCTAATTAATTAATTAATCATCCATTAAATCACCCATTAACATTATTCTACAATTAATTACATTAATCATCAGAATAAGTCCATGGCCTCCAGGAATAATCCAAACTGATTATGTGGTTTCTCAAGATTAACATAATTTTATTATTTCAATTCCATCAACATCACACCCTAAGATAATTGATTTATTAAACATTATTTACATAATTACTTGGACTGAGTACTCTGTGAAAACCATCATAAGCTACCACAGAGAAGAATCCTGCAACAAAAAAAAGTAAGCGGCCTCAAACCATGGGTAATAAAATAAAGTCAAAACAAGGAACCTAACCAACGACCATTAAAAAATCATAAGTTAGTATCCCATATCTCAGTAACATATCAACATGTGTTCCCAATTTCATACCATTTCATCTTATCTAGTGTGATCCCTAACACATGAATTCATATCAAAATGTATGTCTCCATAATAAGCATCAAATAATTACACATCATCTAGGCCTCCCATACCATATCAAATTATCCATCTAAGGCTCAGATATCAAAGGTTCATATCACATCTGAGATTCTCTTCCCCTTATCACATCACATAAATAATCTCACATCTAGTGTAAATCATAAAAACAACGTGAAACAATCCTAGTATATAGTTAAATCTAGGCCCTAAAAATGAAATCCAACCTTAACATGTAAATGAACTCTCAAATATCTAAGCTCACAGAACTCAACCATTTTATGAATATGAGAGACTCATTCCATTGAAATTTTATTTATTGAACAAAAAAGTATTATTCAATATTTAATTGACTGATTCATTATAAAAATTGTACAACTACAGGAAACATATAGAATCATAATATAACAATATATCAAACTTTAAACATGATATTTGAATTCAATCCATTTTTAACATACAAAGATAAGTACGATTCTCATTAACATTAATTTTCATTATTATCTACAAACCTGACAAGAATATTCATGCTACACATTCTTTATCAATTGCATTAATCTAGATAAACACATTTTAATTAACCATCCACATTGCATGAATTATAATATCCATAAAATTATAAGAAACACTAGATTCATTAAAAAACCAATTTTTTAATTCTTAATAAAATTAATAAATTAATTATATCATTACATTCATTTTCAATTTCCATCATAAAATAACAAGACATGATAACAAGCATAACATATATAACACACAATCTATCATATCATGTGGAAAACCATTATCATAGTAGAAAGAAACAATATGTGATCGCTAAAACCAATTATCTATTAGTCTTGTTCAATAATTATTATGTTAACTCCATTAACTTCTAAAGGGATAAAGAATGATAAAATTACAACTTTATGTAAATATATAAGAGAAGAAATGAATCCCATGCCTCAAAGGAATTAAGTTTATTCTCCTAAGATCAGTCCAACATCACAGATCCAGATCACCTCTCTGGTATGAAGATAAACCCCCACCAAAATTATTCCATAGAAAAAAATCACCCATAAACATCAAAAAATCACCAATATAAACATAGTGATAAATAACCAACACATGAAAGTAAAAAATGGGAGGATCCAGATTGAAGATCCATGATAAAAGATGTATAACATACCTCATATCACCACTGATTGAAGACAAGAAGACAATAATTGTTCCCAGTCCAAAGGATTTTAGGATAAATATTTATATGGTCAATGGATTTATGTAAAATGAGAGAAGGAAATATTTTCGAGGAAAATTCAAAGTTGTTGTAGCATTTATAGTTGCATTACCCAAGGTGTTTACAAGTTGTGAAACCCTTTAAAGTCATGTAAATGTTGGGCTTCAGAGCTCACAAAAAACTTGTATCCCTGATGAAATTATTATGGAAATTTAAATTTACTACACTAAAATATAAACTATCCTAAAAACTATCAATGTATCTATGTTTGTGAACATACTCTCACCTAATCCTTGAACTGGGAATTCAAAATGTAAAATACATACACCTCAGGTATTCTCCTTGATTACATCATATAGTAGACAAACACCTCCAGACCCACTGTAGTCCTCTTTTGAACACCATAATATTTAGAATAATTATATTGTTTGGAATATATGTATATAGGCCCTAATATATTACTACATTATTTTTACTTCATTTTATGAGGTCATACACCATCAGTTCATTTTTATAATTCA
The DNA here is from genome assembly GCA_963277665.1 of Viscum album. Classification (NCBI taxonomy): domain Eukaryota; kingdom Viridiplantae; phylum Streptophyta; class Magnoliopsida; order Santalales; family Viscaceae; genus Viscum; species Viscum album. Next base: position 67,221 of record CAUJRU010001789.1, read on the forward strand.
TTCATTATGAAATGTCCTTTAATTAGGAATGAGGAAGGATTATAAAACCCATTTTCATTCAATTGTTAATTATTACTTTATTCCATATGATTAATTTGATTTTTGTGGAACACATAAATCTGGAACATGTTATGATGGGTGCATCCAAATAACACTCTAATTCATTAGGTTAAGATATAGACTCATGAGATATCATGTAAGAGATTAGTGAGTAAACATAATCCATTTTGGGACTATGTATACTATATGATATTATCAATTTTTTATACTTGACTCATGTTCTAATGATGTTATATGTTTCTAACACAATTCCTATGGTTATGAGATTTTATTATACCATGTTCTTTATGTAATGATTCCATGTTATTACTGATGATGCTTCTATTTTATTGTATGGTTTTAAATTTTTTAATAAAAATTTATGGTTCCTTATCATATTTATTCCCTTGAAGAGATATATAGATCACACTGTTAATTTATGTATCTATCATGTTATAATATGTATTTTTAAGAGGTCAAATGGATTTAAGAGATCACTATGTAGAATAAAATAATGATGCTATTTTTTAGTTTCCTTTTTATAAATCATGAAGTTAGTATTCCATATATAGTATGAATGATCAGTATTGAGGCCGTACATATTAAATATTTATGTTTCAAAAACACGTAATAGTATATGAAAAAGGATTGGTCCTCTGTAGTTGTAATCTGATAATTTTCTAGTTATTATAGGGTATTATCAAGAAAAAGTTCTTGTGAATGAATTTTGGATAATAGAAATCATAGTAATGATTCCGAAATTTTTTTAATGTATATAGTATGAGATTTTTAGAAAAATAAATCTCTATATAAATACTACAAGTGAATTTGGATCTATAAATCTTGTACATATGGGAAATAACCTTGAAAATGGTGCGTTGGGCTAGACTCAATCACCACATGATGCATCAGAATATGGCTAGATGCATAACTTGATTGACACTCTAATATGAAATTCGTTGGAAATACACAAAAAAATGACAACCAATTAAAATAGACTTGAAAAAAAATTATATTATAATACCTATGTGGAGAAATTACCATTTATAACTTCGATTTAATCTTAAGGACTCATAAGTTTGTAGTACATAATTTTTTAAATTATTCATACCATGTTTATAAGTTTTCCATTTGTACATTTATTAGTTACTATTTTCTCATCATGATTTTTTGAATCCTATTTAATGGAATGAAATAGTAGAAACGATGCCAACAAAAAACATGATAGGAGATATATTGATTTCCCCAATGATATACGCAATCTTAGGTGTGTAGGAGCTGAGATATTATAGGATCTGTAGGATTAAATTATGAATAAGAACAAAAAACATGAGCAACACAATCCTCTTATAAAAGATAATATTGTGGTTGAGTATTTTATGTGTCAAAAGACTCCTATATTTAGTGTATTTTTAGATAACATCAGGGTGTATACATTTATTAGCTATATTAAGAAGATGTTATTTTTCACCATATTATTAGAGAAAGAGAAATTTTTGTTGGTCATTTATAATATTGAGGGGGAATCGCACCACTGTTGTGAAGAAATAAAGAACACAAAGGCCAAAGATGATACAGATTATGAATATTTATGGCTCTTTCACAACAATTTGGAATGTTGACTAGTATTTTTTTTAGAGAACATTGTCTCAACGGTCCATGATCTTCAATGGCTACTCCTCATAAGAGAGGACATTCACTAGTTTTTCCACCTCCATATTCAGTACAGGTAATGGATTAGGTATATACATTCTCTAGATTGATTCATGGAACACATCATGAATTCGATCCATGTTTTGGGAATATTCTATCCAATATTCACTTGGTCCTATGAAATCAAGGTTCTCAAAGGGGATAATGTACATAGGTCTATGATTTTATTTATTTCCAACATGCATAAATCTAATCCATGGTGATATTGGAAGGAACACTTTGTATCCAATATCAAACTCCATGTCCCTTTGATGACTATAATCATAGATTTTATACTGACTTTGGGTATCTTATATATATTATTGGATGGATTGAATGTTTTATATCATCTCTTGTAGAATATAAATTCAACATACATTTTTCCCCAATGTAACCCCAATAAGTAGGATTTCTACATCCCTTCCAATATAGTTCATTAAAGAGATCTATTTGAATACGCTAGTGGAAGATAATGTTGAATAAGATATTAAAGGATGGGATATTTCTATCCCATACACCATTAAATACCATTGATCAAGACATTATAATTTCATCAGGTGTTTGAATGTCCCTCTTAGATTGTCCATCAATTTGTGTGTGATAGGCCATAAAAAATTCAGTTAACTATTCAAAGAATGATGAAGACTTATCAAGAATATAGAAGTAAACCATGGATCATGATAATAAATAATTAAATGTGGTACGCAATCTAGTCCAACCACATCCTTTACATATATCCTAGAAATTTTTTCCAATAGAAAAATAAAACTAAATAGTGATAAATTGGGATTTCATGGTGAGTCAATACACCACAATAAATATTGTGTTGTTTCCTTTGGTTGATTTCGATTGAATAGTGACAAAGTCCATGGTGATTATCTTTCATTTACATATGGGTATAGGAAATGGTTTCATCATCCCCATGAACTTCTATAACCCAACATTAATAATCTAACAAATGTAGAACTTCGAGGTATACTCAAAAATATCTTTCTTTGTGTGGTCCCACCAAATTGTGTTCTCAATGATCAAGTACATCATGGTATTTATACGATATATGGAGAAATACGAGTTATATTAATTATACAATAGAACTATTTTTATCCTAGGTGATTAAGACACACAATGTCTAGTTAGAAACTGAATGGGACCATCTTCATCATTTTCGATTTTGTTGCGAATAACATCTATAACATCTTTCACCTATAGTTGATGCTTCAGATTTTATATATGTCCCTCTATGATCCTATCTTTGGTAGATGGTTGAGAAATAATTTAGGGAAGTTAGGATACATTCCATGAAATTTTAATTTCCATATCCATCCATGCAATATATCATAATATAGGGTCTTTATCAATATACAACACGGATATAATTGTAGTTTCCTTTATTCTAAGAGAATCCACTTCCTTATTTTCCTTTTAGGGATGGTAGAGAATATATAAGTAATAGTTGTTGATTAGCTCTAAACATCTTCAATAATGCATGTTTCTCTTATTATAAGTTAATATATACTTAAATAATATAATTTTTTGTGTATATATTATAATTTTCCACATAATGATAATGTTTCTATATATTCGGTGAAATGTTAATTACAGTTAACCCCATGTCCTTGTTTAGATAGTTCTATTCATTCATATTTTACTGTCTTGATAAAAATTTCATCACCTTTTCATTTTTTATGATAAAAAACCAAGGACATTCAAATATGAATAATAATAGATGAAAAATATTTCCCCATTAGTGGGTAATGTTATCAGTTGAAAACTATCCAATGTCTTATTTAGTTTATGGAATTCTTATTTACACTTCTTTTTGATGATAAACATAAATCCATTTAAAATTAACATGGATATGGTAATATTAATACATTATAATTTTTTCATAAACCTTTTATTGTATCAATGTATTCTAATAATACTAAAAATATCAATTAGAGTGGTATGGTGAGGATGCATTTCTAAAACCATTTAATTTGGAGGATCAATTGAGAATCCTTCACTGGTAACAATGTGCCCCAAAAATAAAAAATGTTATTAACATACTATAAATTTAAATAATTTAACAAATATATTGTCCTTCTTCATAGTTTTTATTTTTACTCGTATATTATACTCAATATCCTTGAGACATTCAGAATATATCATAATATCATCAATAAATTCAACCAAAAAAATTCAAGTCATTGATAAATGGATTGATTCATTGAATCCTTAAATATTGAAGGATAATGAATTAATGTGAAGGAAAAAATAAAATAAACTAGATACCAATATCTTGTTTGGATGAAATTATTTGGGATATCTTATTTATTCACACTTAACTAATGATACGTTGACCAGAGGTCAATGTTGGAAAATAATTGACCCCAAAATGATAGTTGAATAAATAATCAATACTTGGAAGAGTATATTTCTTCTTCACTTTGATCCCATTAGGTTTTATGTAATAAATTCATAGGTAAATTGATCTATCCATCTTTATTATAATGTGAATAGGTTCTCCCCAAGGAGACACACATGGTTGAATATAACATATCCCCAAAATATATTTATTTTTTTTAATTAATTCTTATAACACAATATTTGAAATTCTATGAGGTATATTTTTTATATGATTTAATTCTGTTATGAGTTCAACAGATTAATATAAATATTATTATGAGATATTTCTAGGTAACTCATTAGATAATACATAAATTTATTCCAAATATATGGGGTAATTTTCTATATTGATACATTCCTATTATTCATTTTCGTCAATAATAATTTCTATATAGAAGGGTATATGAGGTTATTATGGAAATAGATTAGTCTAAAATATATCTTCATTGAAAATTAATCTACTTTATCCATACAAGACTACTAAAATTTTATTTTTTCTAATGTCATTCAAATAATTATTCTTCTAGATCCATTCTATCCTTATAATATTATTGAATTCTACTATTACACTTTTTATTATATTTTACCCAACAAAGTTGATACTGGAGTTTCTATAAAGCTTCATTTCATGGATAATTCCATAATGATTTTTAAATAATAATTATACTTCTAGATTTTATAGTTTTTATTCTAAATTCATTATAATATGAGTTGAAATAAAAAATGCATAGAACATGAAAACAATGCATTCAAACATTGAGAGAACAATTAATGTACTTCCCCCCACCACATTTAGAGCCTCTAAAGCAGCCATTGTGATTACCAAATCGTGTCCTTCATAATTTAATCAATTATGTGGTTGATAATTGTTTCCTTTTATTATATTTTTATTTAGAAATTTATTTGATAATTGTTGAAGTTGTCCACAATTTATGCATTGAATTTTATGTTGTTCTTGCACCATCTTTCCATTTTCATTTACATTGAGATGTTGATGCTTCACCTTAGTACAAAAATTATATACTATATGGCCATTTATTACATACCTTTAGAATATACACACCCATAAAACTGGTTCCTTGAATGTTTCTCCACAATTTTTTTTAAAAATGGGGAGTTGTAGTTTTTCCACCTCTTAAGTGATACAATTTTTTCTCAATGTTTGACTCAATTCTAATTTCTTTTCATTCAGCCTATGTGACCAATAAATCTGTCCAAAATCCTTTTCAACATTAAAATCACATTAAATCATCTCTACATATATTTCAATTTCAATATTTTCTATATTCCTCCGCTGATGGGATGTCAGGAAGCCAATGAACCTTTCAACAATTCCATGAGGATCCAATACAAATCAAGAGATGAATCGACTAATTATTATAAACTTAATTTAACAGCTTCAGAAGAATTAATTTCCCATCAACATTATCTCTAATAATTCATTATATATTTTTTCTCCTATAATGGTGAAAATATTTATTTGAAAATATTCTTGTAAACTTTTCCTAGTATTTAGCATCAATCTACCATCTTGAAATCGTGCACGTAATTATTTTCCACAACTGATCAAATTCTCCTTCTAAGGGGTATTATTCTATTTTAGATTCTCAAGATTTAATAAATAGTGTATAGAGAATAAATTTTCTTTAGTGTTAATCCATTTTCTATAGGTTAATGGATCACCAAATCCACTAAAGGAATGTGGTAATTGATGCATGAAAGAATCAATTGCAAGTTATTCCATTTGAGGTTAATCTATACACTCAACTGGATTCATGTTATTACTCATAACCTATGGTAGTTTATTAATAATCCTAATGATGTTTTACATTTATATTTATACCATGTTTGGATGTATGTTAGTTTCAAACCCACTTAATTCATCATTTATGTGGTTTATCCAATTTCTCGAAATTTTTAAAATAGACAAAATAAAAAGTGTAAGTCATGTTACTTTTATTAATATTATAGTTATAAATAGAGTTTTATTCCTAAATAAACATTCTAAAATAAATTACTCATTTAATATACACTAATAATAATTACATTTTATATATACCCTTCATAATGGTTCATAAAAAACATATGATTACCCAAAAATATGCCCATGAAGAGTCAAAACTAGTGTGACATAAGTCCCGTTTTTGTGCATAAGCTGACGATGAGGTCAAATCCCAATATACCATTTTTGGGGATATTACCATTTTATAACTTTTTTCCAAATCCATATCCACATGTACTGTTAATACAAGTGTTTCATTTATTGGAAACCACTTTGTTAATACTTCAATTAAAATCAACTATGTTTTATTATAATTACTCATATCCGTATGGTTCTTACTAATGTTTTCTAATACGAACTTCTTAAAATAAATAATCCTACCCCTGATAAAAAATATACCATACATCCTTTCTTTGATACACAAACCTCTAAATATATAGTAATTCCAATACTAAAACATAAGGGGTTTTAATGATATGTTTCTTGGAAATTAGAAACCTAATACATCAACAAAATAATAATTCATTAAATCTAAATGAAATCCTTATACCTAGATTCATCCTAAGATAGTTTTATTGAATCTAATTTTCTAATAAATACATAAGAAGAGAGGGGTAAACATAAATCCTAGTAAAGTAATAAAAAAGTGATATTTAGGATCTGATGGTGATATAAAATAATATGACACGATCAGAAGAATATAAGGCATATAATTATATAAATATTGTGAATGTTAATATTGAGATGTGAATATAACATAAAAAATGAGAAATTCATAAGTTTATTACCAAGGTTTATTACCAAGGTGTATTTAATCAAAATTACCAAGTTTTTTTACTAAGGTATCGTAAAACATTCCATATCTAGAGAATAATTATTTACATAATTCATTAGAGAACTTTGAGGGTTGACAATTAACATGTATTTATTCATGTTATCTGAATCAATCATAATAAATTATTTTATTAACAACCGATTTAGAATAAATAAGTGTATTCATATATAATCATTGCGAACACAAGTGTTTTGATACATGAACATTACATCATTTTTAATCCCTTTAAGGGAAATGCATGTTTCATATATATAAGTACCCAAATTAGTAAATTATATTAAAATATATTTGAATACCCAAGCATAAGTAAATGATATGGGTATTCAAAATATAGTACTTTTTCATGTGAAATATATAAATTCATGAAATTAATTCAATATCATGATGGTATAAAATGTATATTAGAATCCCCTATTAATAAAACACTATTTATGGATTAATGTGATAATAAAAATGGAATAAAAAAATTATAATTAAATATTTAACAATTCTACCACAAAATAGGTACTTGAACCTAAAATATGATGTAGTGAGTCCCTATACCATGAAGTGTTTCGTCCTAAAACCATAGGATGTCACCTTGAGTACTTAATGACCCCATTGTAAGACTCATTGTGAGATAGGTTTACCATAAATTATTGGTTTATGGATTTGGGGTTAATAATAATGGGGGAATGGTGGGTATATATATTAATAATGGGATTTTTTTACTATTTTCTAAATATAGGTCTTTAAATATTTGGTTGTGGAAAATGGAAAACTATAGGCTTGTGCATGTTCTTTCTCATAGCTTTAGGAATTTGATTAATGTGTTATATTATTTAAATATACTCTAACTAAAATCCATATTTAAATATTACTTTAAAAATGGAGGAGTAATTTTTCAACACAATGGTATTACTAATTTAATAATTTATATTTTGGATGTTAGAAAGTTGTTTTTAGGTTTCAAAATTGATTTAAACAAATTAGAAATATAATATTTCTAAATGATAACATCTTTTTCTTGGATTATTTTTAATTAATTATTACATAATTATTACATATATAGTATTTCATAAAATTTATTGAAAACACAAATTTGTAGAATTATTATTCCTTGAGAACAATGTGCTTTTAGATTTTTGAAGTTCGTCGTAACCTAATTTTGACTTGATGATTTCATATAAAATTTTTGTTCACTAAAAAAAATTTTCTAAATTTAATAATTTTACCTTTTAAATAAATTATACACCTTTAATAAAAAATAATTTTTTTACGATAAATATAATATTCTAAAACTAATAATAATATATATGGAAATTGTAAAGTAATATTATCATTCATTTTTAAATATTTTTTTAGAATGATATTTCTTGAAAATAATATTTATATTTAACACTTATGTTTGTTATAAAAGAGTATATATTTTTGGAAAATAATTTTTTTTTTCAAAAACATATTATCAAATTCATATTATTTTCATGAATATTTTATCAAAAAAATAATGATAAAAGTTTGATGAAAAAATACGTATCATTTATATAAAGGAAATCAAAATTTAATGATACTATGGTTGAGAAACATAACCAACTATTTCACCGACAAATGCCATATGGGTATGGTGTATGATGAAGTTAGATTCATGTGGTGGCTCAGCTAAAATTAACCTAGGGGTGATATTGATTTAATTAAAAATCTCTAATGGTATATTTAATTGAATCCACGCTTGTTGAATATCTTCTTGGAATTAATAAGTGTAAATTCTTGTGATTATACCTCCCTCCCATGTTCTAAAAAATGAGATTCAAAAGGAATTACTCTATTGGTTGAAACCATTGTTACTCTTTTCATCATCATTGATAAATTTTCATTAATTTTTATAAACACTAAAACTAATGGTAACATTATTAGAAAAGGTCATAGTTCCCTACAGTCATATTTTCCAGTGGTCATATTGACTGATGATTAGATTAACCAATGATAAGATTACTATTTCATTGATCATATAACAACATATAAATAAATTTTCATTTCATCCTACATAATTTAATTCAATTCCTATGAATTATATATATATATATATTCCTTTTCAAAATGATTGATTGGGTGGGTAATTTTCTACTTACTTTCTTTAGTGATGTTTGTGGGGGTGATACTCTTATAATATTGGGAAGATCCAAATTACCCCATTTTAATTTTATTATATTATTAGTTTTGTCCCATATAACATTTGGACTTTTCTAGAATTTAGTGGAATACAAGTTTAATGTTATTCATTAGTGAAATATAATTTTGTCAGAAATTATATATTTTGTGTGATTATAATACAATATAATATAAGAAATAATTATTTAAGATTCACAAATAATATCTAGATTGTTGGAATCAGATCCCCAAACCAAATCAAATTGAAACATACCACACTATGATGGGGAAAGTCATAGTTGGACTAGAAGTAAATGATAGGTAAATGAGATCAATATCTAGACGGAGAAAAAACTATTAGAATTCAAAACCTAAGAAAAATAATATGTCAAAATAGTTAAGGGTCTTAAATTCTCATCCTACACTATCCCTATACATGAAAAACTACATCAAACATGAGTAGATATAGATTGTAAAAGTATAAATCAGATAGGAAAAGAGGACATTGAGAGAAGATGAATCAATGCATTAAAATCATTGAAGAACATTCACAAGAAAACGAAGGGAGATACCATGATACATCACATTTATAATCACATTATTTAATGGTAACACTTATGTTCTACCATACATTTTTCCTCCAATGATAGGGGTCTTGAAACATGAAACATCACATTTATAACCCCCAAGGGGAAGAACATCCTACTCTTAAATATCTCTATATTGAGTGGAATATTGTTCACCCTGTATATTTTTATATATCATAACCACTAGGGAATATCACCCTACCTATATATATCAATATATCATAATCAATGGTGGTATAAATCCCAACAGGTGTAATCCCATACATCATAATCATTTTGGGGAATATTTTCCCAAAAGTATATCTCAATCTATCATAATGAGTATATGAATAATTCCATACTCATAAATATCCATATAACATAATGATCATAAGTAATAACACCCCACACATGTTTCTTCCTATAAATTAATTGGGTATATGACCATAATAATATATTCATATATTACAATTATAGGGAATACAACTACATGCATACATACATACAGATATATATATATATATATATATATATATCTATATATCATAATTGATGGGAATAGTGCTCGACCCATATATCTCGATATATCAAAATCATATTGGGGGAATAAAATCCCACTATTATATCCATATATATATATATATATATATATCAATAATTGGTGGTGAATATCAGCCCATCCATACAACTAAATATATCTTAATATTTGTGAATATATTCCCACATGTACAACCTCAAATCCCATTATTAGTGGGAGTAGTAGGCCTGTATAACCAACACATGTCACAAAATCAGTCATGAAATGTTACTCTCTCAAGAATAATATCTTACAATATTATATGGAAACCTCTCATGGGTTCTATTATCTCATTTTATACCCTAGGATCAAAACCCATCACTCAAAGGGTATGACACCCCAAAACATATCCATGGTTACATCATGGATTAATTATCATAATAGGAAATACTATATAGGTTTCATGTAATAGGGATGGAATAACTCCCATCTCCCATCCATGATCAATTTGGGTTATTTGAAAATCCCAAAATAAGATATTTCTTGAAATTCCAATGGAATTTGACTTTTTGTCCCTCGTCGGGGAATTTTTATAGAATTTTTATTTAAAATGGAATTAAATGAGTCAGGATTTATGTTGGAGGTGATTATAAACATTTTTTAAGGACAAAATATTATTATATCTCTTGAGTATGAATTGGATCATGGTGAGATTTACTTCCCAACTATTTTTAATAGGCCATCAAAAAGTATATTAGTCACACCACCCGAGCCTATAGTTGGGAACCATGGTGTGTAATTAAATATACTATGTTTTGATGGGGATTGATATCTATGGTTTATCTTGGATGATGAATTTCATGCTACAACCCATTGGTGTCAGGAAATGATGGTGACAGGTAGGTGGATGACACCTCTATAGGGGTTGTCGCACTGTGACCTAAGACGTCTACGCTTTAATAGAGGCAAGAAAATGTTTATACCCTCTAAATGGGGATGGTCACACCAAAAACTATTATACAGAGGTAATATCATTCCCCAAAACCCATGGTTTTACTAGGACCATCACCTAGGTTTTTTAGTGCTAGAAGAATCATAATTTATCAGTCTGTGAACATCATTCTTTTAACATGTTATGGGGAAATTCCATTATCAACTAAATCCCCATAACATATACAACCTAGATCTCCCTTAATTAAACATGAGTCCATGTGTGTTTTTTCGATATCAATAAAATAATACCGCTTTATATTCCCTATTACTGGCTTCCCATCATAGGCTTTAATTACAATAAAATTTTATCATGGAATTTTCTATTGATGTCCCCAAAATCATGGTTGAAATCATCCAGAATTGAGGGGATTTTTCTCATAATAGATAGTGGATGTTTCTAGGGGATGGTCACTTAATTTGTTTCACAAGTTTTTTGGTTTTATGTCACCATATTAGTATTTATTTATTTAATGAATTTATATTAAATATTCCATTGAATTGGGTAAATAAATTGAGTTCTTTTTGTCTTGTATATCCATCTTACTGTCAAGTGTAGACCACACCTCATTGCCTGAAGTTTCTACAAAAAATATAGATGTTTGGTTTTTGAAGATATTTTTACAACTAGATTTATGTTTAATAATTATTTGTAAATATCTATAATTTATTATTGTTATTGTGATGTCTCAAGATTTGATCTTGGGAGATGGTATGAGGTAAGGGATATCTCTTTCAACGATAGTTGAGAATTAATAAGGAAGTTAACTCTATATGTTTTTAGTGGTCCCATGAATATATCCCTTTGAATATGAATTTTTTATAATTAATATGATATGTGGTTTCTCCATTTTTGGGAAATGGATAATTAATTAAATACATTTATTTTTAACACCTAGAAAAGAATTAGTTTTCCAAGGGTCCCATTATACCAATGATCACTAGGTTAATGCATTGACTATTGATGGATGAATTATATATAATTAGTAAATTTTATGTGGATAATATACCCTGGAGGGGTAAAAACTAAATGGAATATATATATTTTTTGCAGTTCTATGATTGGTACACTTAGTTTCATTTGAGTTGGAGTGAGTAGTGAATGAAAATAGATGACCTATATATGGTATATAATAGAACCATGGGAAATTTTATAGGCTTTGGGATTGTTTCCCAAATAGTTTTATATGAATTACTCCCCCACTAAAATGTGGTTACATTGGTTTTTAAATTGTAGGTAGGTCTAAAAATATGGTTAGGTTCTAGAGGGATATCACAATAGAGTATTGAAGGAAGAAAGAATTTAATACCCTATTTAGTGGATTCAATTAAGGGAATTAATGTCAGGAAAATTAATCGATGATGTAATATAGGATACATAAAGGGATTTTATGGATCTAATAGTAATGGGATTGGCCTTTCTATTTAGAAACATGATAGAGGATCTTATATAGGGTGTCTGAATTGTGATAGAACCTAAATAACCTCTGTTGGTGCCTTCGTTTTATTACTGAACATAAAGAGGGTTAGTGTAGGGGAGAGGGTACATTCGATCCTAAGAGTCACCTAAATACATGATGGTATATTTTAATATCCATGTGTGGATACAAAGATGAAAATTCATTTTGTGCTTCAGTGTCCGGCATAGGGGAATGTGTAATGTTTCTTGGTAAGATGTTGAATTATGTTGGGTGATATGAGGATATAGGGAAGGGATATTTGATGTTATATATTATATATTTTAGGTTTTTTTAGGATACCTATGGTGAGTGTTTATTTTGGTTTCAAGTAAAACATGGGCCCTCATGTATGTGAACAGTGGTTCACGCCATGTGGAATTGATATAACCCTCAAGTAATAGAGTCTTAGTACCTATTCTGAGTAAGGTATATGACACAGTAGGTGTTTTCTTATTCTGATCTTTAAAGGATATAGATCCCACTATATAGCATTTTATTGTTAGTAGTTTCATATATTGATCCACCTTTGTAGTATTTCAAATCTTATTGGGTGGCATGTCCTATAATATTGATATGAATATTTTAGTTGAGTTGAAACCTCAAGAAAATAGAAATTCTGAGAGATGATGTAACCCACCCTCAAGTGATCAATCTATGTCATTTAATAAGTCATAGATCTCATGTTACCTAATCTGGCTAGAGATGATCAATAATGATTTTTTTTTTTATCAAGATTGATGATGGTAGTGAAGCCTCCTTTATTTTTTTCTTTTATATGTTATTTAAATAGTGGGTAGGAGTTTTGGATATATGATTATATTCTGAATTTCATTTGTTATATCATGTTTTTTAAATTTTATTCTGAAACTAAAATTATTATTATGGAAGTTTTTTTCTTGTTTAATATTTTTGACTTTGATATGAGGGTATTTTCTCCCAAACATATCATCATAGAATAGTTCTACTAGTCATTAGTCTATGGTATATAAGGAGGTGCGTCTGACAATATTGAAATCTCTAACTGAGGAATTGATCAGTTTTCTCGATCTAGATGGTTTTTACAATGTTGTATATAATAATATTTTCTTCTTTATATTCAAATTCGGGTATAATATATTGTTAACATTTATTAGTATGAGAATGAGATGAATCTAAATCTAATACATCATTAATAAGGGTTCGATGGGATTCCCATGTAACTAGGTTCATAATATTGTTGTTCTTAGTTTTTTATGATTTATAAACTTATTCAAGGATTATTTGTGTTTTTGGGATTTATTTTTATGGGGTTTTCTATTAGAAAATGGGAGAGTTTATTTTTTATATGTATCATATTCATAATATATGTTAACCATGACATGATTTTTCACATGTTTGACTAGTATCACTCACAACACAAGGTTTTGTTATTGAATGTGAAAAATATATATGAAATCTTACTATATAACATAATTAAAAAATTATACATAGATTAACCAAAGTATTTTCTTCTTATAACAATCCATGTGGTTTATGTGGAAATATATTCTTTAAGGATGAATATAATATCACATTTTATAAGGGATTTATAGTGACCATAGTTGGTTGGTACTAGAATTAGATGCCTTGCTAATAGTCTGATTTTCTGTGATTTTGATACTGATTTTGTTATGTAATGTTTCCAAAAAACCCTTTATGGTCTTTCCCAGCTATCATCATGGTGAAATTATACATAAACAAACCATGTGTTCATTAATTTAGTTGATATAAATAATCATAAAAGGGTGTGATTACATTTACAAGTATGAAAAATTTTCCACATGGGAGTAGTCTTTTATGCATATTCCTTATGAGTATTAAAGCCTAAGGAGGGGAATTAGACTTGGTACTATATATCAGATATGTATATATATGAGAACATTATAGTGGGTTCATTTAATGTTACTTTCTTACTGATATTTATGTTTGGAAGATTTTTTTATTCCCCCATATGCTATGACTTTTTTGAGTGATGGTTTATGGGATCAGTGGGTGGGAGTAGTTCCTTTATATTATAGATTTGGATATTGGAAAATTGATTTATGTTATTAATTAATAATATTTTATCTTTATATTTTAGTGATGGGGTGTGATATGAGAGGGAATCCTAATAGAGGGTTTAGCACAGACTTATGAGTGCCTTCAGTGATGGAAATAATGGGAATGATCTTTTCATTAGAGACTTGATCATGGGATGTTATTGATAACTAAGAGGTATGCCATGAAAATGTGTAATGTTATTCTAGTTAATTAGGTTATTTTTTCCAAGTTAGATGATGTGAGACTCAAGTAATCATGAGTCTAATTTTACATAATGTTTGTACAAGAGAATGCACCTACTCCTATTATATAAAATCCAAATGGTTAAAGGATAAGAATTTTTGAGAGAGTTGTTTAGAGGACCAATATTTACCATGATATGTGAGTTATTTTTTTCATTTATTTTCATTAAAAGTCATATTTTCTAATTTAATGCGCATAATAGTTATGGGAAATGTATTTTTAGTTTGTATATCGATGAGTGGTTGTGTTGAGGTCACAGACCAATGGATTCAATGATATTTCTCTATGTATGGTGGCCCTAGGAATATAAAAAGATTGAATTGTCTCTCACTGTAGGGGTAAAACATAAATTAAATAGATTAGGGTAGCATGATTTTTTTGATTCAACTGTTCCTTATGATAGGATTAGACAATATGGATAAACTTCAATCAAGAGGAATGATATGTGCGTGATACTAAAATATATTAGTTACTTGGCTAGATGAGTGGAGTAATGGAATCCATTTCATTAGGAGGACATAATTATCTATTAGCGGGTGAGATCAACATTGTGTTTGTAGTTATAAGGATATCAATTATGATGTTTCTAATGAGCGTGAAATTTGTAGGGAATGGCATTTTGTTTTAGATTAGTGCTAATGACTAATGAAAAACTACCTATTTTATTTTGAAAACATTTTAAGGTAAATGTAATAACCTATGAAAATATAGAATAAAAATCAACAAACACAACACAGGGTGGTTGAAACATTAAAATATAATTTGATCCTATAAGAAACATTATCCATAAATAATTTCCAATGGATACTATTTACCTCTCTAGCCAGATTATCCTTGATAAGATCTACAAACCAATAATCCGTCTTATCACATGTTTTAATATATTTTTGAATTTTTTTTCACTAATTGAAACCTAATACCAGAATACTGTCATGATTGTTAATCCATTATATCCACCCCAAATTAGTTTCCACAAGCAGCAATCGCTAAACAATCTTCTCAACATCCTCTTGTGAGGAATTAATCAAGAATGGTTCTTCCATTGTTTCTTCTTTAGAGTGGTTAATAAGCTCCCAATGATTGATATTATTTAGAACCTCCTTAAATTCATCCTACTGCTAGTCGGTAGGTATTCCCTTAGTGAGATCAACTTTATCTATGGTGTTCTCACTATAATAGTGTTCCTACACCATTCTAGCGTCTAAAATATCATTTAGTTCTCCCATCACACCTCTATCCACTTATTATATAGTCACATCATGATCAATCATTTGGGGTTCCATACTATATCATCACACTCACCTTTCAGTCCGACTACTTATCATGAGGTTTTATGTTTATATATTTAGTCCTCTTTTTCATGGTATAACTTTTCTCCATTGGTTTTGGATTTTATGAATAGTCCATGAATCTATTGGATTCTTTCTTTATGTAGAATATATGTACCTGAATTCATATTTTATTTCTTCCACCTCATCCTCATTATATTGTATATCTCCATAGCCTTACATCCATCCATACTTTAAATTGAGAAACCACTAGATATCCCATCATTGGAATTTACCAAAGAGATTCATCCTCCTTTATAAGAAACCTATGACCAGATTGGGTTTGGTAAATCTTAGACCAAGTATTCAATATCCAATCCCTTTAAGTAAATTCATATCTTAATCATTGACCTAACCTTCCTTGAAACTGAACATTAAACTATAATCAGAGCACCTCCAATGACCTACATTCTTGGAATACTATATCCCATTGTAAAATTATCATTTTATGGTGGTATACCCAAATCATGTGAATTTTTTAGGATAATAAACATGATCCACATCCCCTGTAACCCATCCTTTTTCTTGGATCCATCATCATATTTCAGTACTACAACATAGAATGCTACTTTGGAATAATAAATATGACTTGATGATCCCAAGACCTCAAACCCCCTAACCTAGACATGGCATTAAAATCTAAAAAACACAATGTGTTTCAACCAGCTATACATTTCCACAACTTCTCACCCAATATCTCTTATATGGTCATTTTTTGGGCAAGATCCATGATTTCTGTTCCACCCAAACCTGGCTGGATGATTTTTTCTATATTAGAAAATGATTATGGCTCTAAGTAGACATCAACATCCAATTCCTTAGGAACTAAATCAGGAATCGAATCTTAAGAACTACCACTTGGACCTAGACCCTATATAATTTTATTCTTTACCTGGTTTAATGTCTCACTCCTATTATCTTCCATAAGATGACTAATATTATTTCACAGATAGAAACAATCCACCCACCTCTCAAAACATTCTGGTTTCTTGTTTAAAAATCCTTATTGAACCAATATCCACACATTATCAACTGAAATTCATGAAACATTTACTTTGATGCATACTATTGTAAAAATTGGGGGACAAACTTCATGATCTCTACTATAGGAACCTAAAAATCAACCACTAAATTACCCATAGTTCGAATGACTGATGGAGTTTAAAATGGTATGGGAGTTCATGAAAACAAACTCAAATCACCATACTATATGAATATTGGTTCATATGTAATTTATAGGACCACCTGAACAAGAAGAATATGAATATGATATAGACATGTGGATCATTAGACCGGGCGAAAATTATATCCTCCTTTTAGGTAAACCAAATAATTATATGCATTTTAACAAGAATACCAATTTATTTCATTCTTATAAACCCCATGGTTCAAAAAATAATATTTTAAACAATTACACCATTATAATTTATTCGTAAAATTGGCATACCAATGTTATAATTAGATGATATGTGGAATCAATTAACTCCAATAATGAGAGATAACATTTTATGAGTCTGTTTAATAGATCCGTAACATAAGGGAAAATATAAGTTTTAGGAAAGGGAGAAATAAACTATGGGTTCAAAAATAGAGATAAGTAGTTGGTTCAGACCCCCTTGGAGTAAGATGGATGTCCCTCTCCATCTAGTGTGTGAGTTACTGGAACACCCGTAATCATCTCCTAGTGCATTATGAGGAAGAAGCAGCCACCATTTTGGTAGGGTTCGATCCTAAGGAGGACACCACTATATCCTACAAAACCTTATTGTTCAATTAAGTACAAAAATCATGTGGTAATTATCATATATGGTGAGATATATTTATGGATGATCATGGTTATAATAGTTTTATAGACTAGAAAAATTTCAATTTTATATTGTTCCCTAGTATAATCTCGAACCAGGATTTATATGTAGCGTTATATGGAGTCTATTTATGACTTCCTGAAGGATATGGATTTGGTGTCATTTGAGGGTGATATAGATCTAGGTGATTTTAGTTCATAGTATTATGAAATTATGGATGGGGTTTATGGTTCATGATTGAATCATGTAATTATATTGAAAATTATTTTCTGATATTGAAATGGTTGTTTGAATGATTTCAAGATTCATTTAGAAATTATGGATTGATGATTGTTCAATGAGATAACACTTCTATGGGTGTCACCCCATTTTTTTAGAAAAATTGAAAATGTGTTTACATGAAAGTGTTTTCATATAAAATTTGGTTTATTTAAGTTGTAACTACATCAAGAATGTTGATATCTAATTAGAAAACTATTTTTAGTATGAAAAAACCAATTCTGGGGAGCACCACCTCTTCTAATAGGACATTATATGTATATCCTTATAATGTGGAGAACTATAATCCAAGAAATTAATTTAATAGTAATACATTTGTTTCATGGGATATATGGGTGTAATTGAGCACCATTTTGGTTTTGGTGTTGATGAAAAGAGAATATCATGGTTCTTTATAAATAGTTCTCCCTAAGGTTTGGAGTTGCGTACATAAATCCTCTTTAGTATTAAGGGATATAAAATAGGTATTATGATGTTTATTAATGACATTGATAGGTCAAGAGTGATTGGTAGAGAACTATCAATGTATATAATGCATGATAAGTTCTATGATGAGATGATTATAGAACCTTATATCATGATATGTTGTGAAATTTAAAAAGAATTAATATTTTTGTTATTAGAGTATGGGTGTTTGAAAAATTATGTTCTATATTTGATTTATTAAATTTGGGGAATCTAAAGGAGGTATATTTGGATGTCTATGAAGTCCTAAATATTAATTTAGTTTCTCAAGGGAGATATGAAGTGGGGATTATGTAACCCCATGTGGTTTTTCTTGTAGTCATCCATCATGCCACGATCCAATTGTGTCTCTCCATTATGGAATGTAGTATGGTACCAAAACATTTTTTGTGTACTACTAATTCATGCTAGGGTATTTCTTTTTATTACTCACCCACATGAATCATTTTATATCACGATCCCCAAATGCCACATTTTAATGCTTAATGGGAAGGGATAACCCAACTACCTGGAATTAGAACACAAAAACCAAGGAATGTCACATTGTAATAAAGATAAACATTGGGGAATACCCTCTTATAAGTTGTGGTAAAATCATAAAATTTAAGGATCACACCATGAATTTGTTTACTGAAGTATCACCACACCACTACCCCAATATAAAAAGCATTACAATCACCTCGGTGGATTTTTATAACAAGTTAATCATCCCATTCATTTTTTTGATCAATATGGTATGTGTAAGGGCCATTTATAGATAATACTTCACCACATAATCCTCCATCAATCCCTCTATAATAGTGTTTATTCCTTGAGAGTTTTGTAGAGACCTAATATATGTTCCACCTTCCCCTTTTGTGCTCTTGGTTTCCCTTTGTAGCCTCTGATTCCAAAGAGATTTTAGATATAGATGTGAAAATGAATTCTACCAAAGCATTGTGAAAATAATCTAGAATGGTGGGAACAGACCTATGTGTGGATATAAGAAATACATTAATTAAGATTACAAAAAAATTCTTACATTATTGTTAGTGGTACGTCACCATAGGAATTTACCTGAGTTTCAATGAAATTTGATTAAATTTACCATCAATTTGATTAAATAACATGGGAATTTCATCTGGTGTTAGTAATAGGGAGTCTTATGAGTGGATCACAGCTAATTTACCATGGTCTTAATAAGAATATGTGACTCTTCGATTTTTTCAAACACTATTTATATTAAATGTAAAATGTTTTTTTATAAATACATTGTTTGAATGTGATGGCCTTATATAAGAGATCATATAATGGTATGAGGCATGGGGAAGCCTAAGAGAGGATAAAACATATTGATTAATGGGAATAACATCCAATTAATAAGTTTATTAAATTAACACCTCCTAATGTACATGCATTGTTTATACTACATGGGATATAAATTATAACCATATATTGTTTATTTACTATCAATTAAATAAATCATCTGTTGATGCCTACAGATAGAATATAAGATTAAAGTTACTTCATTAACTATTGAGAACTATTTTGTTCCTTAGAAAATGATGATTTATGTCTTGGTTATAAATATGTTTTATGGGTAACATTTACCTGAAAATTGTACCAATGTAATAGAATGAATGATTTTTTCATGAGATTGGTTCCCTTAGTTCACATTGAATAGGTTTAATTGATGAATTGATATGGTTGGCCTCATGATATGTCATGATAGAACATTGATATACCTTATAGCCTTTATGATAGTATACAAAATTATATCGATGGGATACACCAATGGAATGTGATTACATAGATTGGTAAACCATGGGAATAGCTATGGGGGATTTTGTGTGATGTCGGAAAATCTATCCTAATTTGAAAGGTGGGGGGATCTACGTAATATCTCTGATTGGATGTTGGTATGATATTTTATATGACAATAATTAGGCCCTATAATGATTATGGGTGCTTAAAGGGACACTATTCCCCATTTAATGATGGTATGGACCCTAAGAGTGGGAAATGAGAGAGTTGATCCTACCTAAATTATTAAAATTATGATATGAACAATGAGACCTTAGTGGGTGCCCAGACTATATTATTGGACCAAGATAGGATTATTTTTCTAGAACATGTATGGTTGAGATTAGCTAACACCTTGGAACCTATAGATGTATGGGGATAAACTAGATAGATGTAGTGGTGAGTATATGTTTTATTCTTTAGAGACAAAGCTCGTAGAATTTGTGTTAGATTAGGTCGATTGTCCGACCCTCATGGTGTGATAAGAGGTTATATGGAGGTGTACTTTAGTAGGTATGTGTGATATATATATATGTGTGTGTGTGTGTGTGTGTGTGTGTGTGTTTGTGTGTGTGAGTGTGGTATATGCAAAGGATGACCTGGAATCAAGTCATTTATGGTTCAGGGTGAGTCATGGGCCCTGACATTTTTGAATGATGGTTCAACCATATGGGGATGGATATGAACCACATATAATGGAGGCCCAATACCAATTTTATATAGGGTACACAACACCATATTTTTATATATTTTTTTGTGATGCTGATGGATTATCCAACTTATAATGTACATGGTTCTGGGGGTGGATGTTGTTAAAATGGGTAGTATTTGTACGGTCCCAGAGCGGGATTCTACATGGATAGGATATGATGGTTCCATTTAATCTATTAACCATGTATATGCATGTTTTTAGAAATTTATGGGACCTCTTGTGGTGTATATAAGATTCTTTTGGTAATTAGATGCAAACCAAACACTATGAGTGGATGGGTTTTCTCATACAATCCCTAGGGTAGGACTTAGTCCAACAATTTCGTATTCTAATGTAGGTAAGGAGGTCGGGTTTGGTTCTGATGGGTTGTTGGACATGCAAAAAAACACACCAATACTGGATGAAACATGTATGGTCGATCTCATATGTCACCTTAGAACCTGAGGATCGATAATGAATTATTGTTTACGATTCAATGCTTCTTTAATTTATTGAGAATGATACATGTTTATACAATGAAGTTAATGGTTATGTTACATAAACCAATGTTGGTGGCCTTATGAGATTTTATCACAAGAAAATTAGAGGCCTAGATACTTTAAAACATGATCATACCTCTTGATCGCAAGTTCATGTAGGGTATAGGTGATGTATTTCCTGATTAAGGTAGATAAGATCAAGGGAAATTTTGAGATGGTGAAATGATGTGTCCTGGGGATGGTATTATAGACTCATTATTTTTAATTCCTTTTATTACATGTAGAAGTTATCCATATAGTGGGAGATTATTTGGGATATATTATTGTATGTTCGATTCTATTTCTTATAGTATGGGTCTATTTTATTTCTCTACATAAACAAATTGTTATCAAGGATTTTTTTTTTGTTATTTACATTTTATTTGACTATGATATTGTAGTGTAGTATCCACATTGAATCACCATAGACCATCTATCCTAGTTATAATCCCCCAATATATGTAGAACAATGAGTGAGGTATAATGACACACTCAACCTGAAAAACATTCATTATTCTCTTGATAAACAAGTATTATAATTAGTCATCTAACAATGAACAAATATATAAATAATTACGTTCATTACCCCTCTCATCTACACACATACAAGTGGATGAGGAACTCTTACCCCATAATTAAATCAATTATACCAAAGGCTGGAAAGTATACCAAGGTTCCTTATTTAATAACCCTATGATATATATTTACCATCCATTACATTTACCTACATTAAGAGTTCCAAAGGAAACACTTTCATGCTCTATTATGTTATATTTGTAAATTTATACACAATTATTGGTCCATATTTCTCATTTCTAATATTTAAGTCCTATCATCTGACCGTCAGTGATTGGGGAAGAATGTCATTATTCAAGGGACTATCATATCCAAATACAATTTCATTCTTATCATGGGAATATAATGGAAACAATTCATTTACAAAATATTGTTGGTCCTACACAAGTGGAGAAACCTATATCATAGGAATATTCTAAAATACACAGAAATTACTTACATTTTCTAGTTGATCAATGATTTTTTTGAATCATTAAATTTTAGCATTAATTTGGAACATTATTGTATGATTTTACAATCTTATTCATCCATAATATATTATTATAAGGCCCTAACTCCATAGAAAATAATCCAAATTAATTATAAACTAATCATAACTAATTTACTCATAAAACCAATATTTGGTTTAAAAATTGTAGTTTAGGAATCATTCAATCACATATTGGGTGATCTCCCATGACCAGATCCATTATATATATATATATGTGTGTGTGTGTGTTCACCACCCTCAATATTCACACATATCCTTATATAAAAAAATCACATTTCATCATTTTAATTCATTCACTATTCCTCCCAAATTTTGAAGATATATAGATAAATAAAACCTAACATGAATAAATTAAATAATATGATACCTAAAACATTAATCCTCTTAGAATCCCCTATTACCCATTTGAAATAAATTATATCTTTTTCTCATGATTCAATAATGAGTACATGGAATCATTTTCAATCCCTTACCTATATTATGAATTATTATAGAAAAATCAAGAGAAAAAGGAACCATGAAAATAGGAAATCCTTACTTAAATGATGAATAAATCCATCTCCAATAATGATAAATTGTGAATTATATAGGATTGGAAGGTAAATTAAAGAGGGATCATCCTACACCATCTCACATGACTAAAAATAGAGGAAAACAAAGTGGGTCTCTAATGTGAAAAAACCCAAAATGACCATCCCATACCATTAAAAATATCTCTCTAATTGGCCATAGTGTGATCATCATGGTAATAGACATATTAACCCATTAAAAGAAATGTAATATTGTTTAACATATAAATCAAGATATGAAATTCCCTAGATATGGGGGCCTAGGGAAACCTACCATTATATCATGCCTACTCAGGTAATGGAATGGAACCAATCCTGTAAGAAGAACCATAAATTAGAGTACCTAGCCACTATGATTTGGCCTCTTTCATTCATAGTACATTGTAATACTAGAAAAGGTGTGATCTATTTTTTCAGGATTTCATGAACATTATTTATGATAATTCATAAGAATCATATGGTTCCTATGATATTATAAATAAAAATCTTTTTGTTAATGAAGAATTTAGTACAAGTGAGTCATCAGAGCCTGATCTCTCCATAGTGACATGTTTCTGAAAATTTAATAATGTACTATTATGTTTAAAGATTTAAATTTTGAAATTCTAGTCTTTGGAGTGGCTCCTAATCCTCATGTAAAAAAAATTCCTCTAGAAATATCCCACATAAATCCCCCATACTATGAAATACCATTGTTAGGGTCTTAACACTATAAACCCTCCAAATTCATAGCATGTTTAAGGACCAACACAGCATGTCACCCTCTTGTCATTAAAAGAGAAACTATCTCTATAAGATAGTTCCCATTTATATATTATGTTATCTCCCTATTGGCCACTCATCATGATGGGACACCCAATCATCACACCATGACAATCTATTTGGAACCCAAATATTTAGTAAGGACACCTGACACCATCTTCAATGCTCACTCATGTTCCCAAAAAACACATTAGAAAGAATTATATATATTTTTTCTAAATTTGATAGTCTTTTTATAAATCCCAATTCCTAAAATTTCCACTACACTATAAGAGAAAAATAAAAGCCCCACCAATTCACAGATATATGTGTAACATGGTTAAATACATTTTCACTAATATAGAACTTTCCATCCACCATAAATCTATCAAATATACTACATAAATAATCTTAGTCATTGATCCATTGTGCATAGTACAAATACCAAATATCTTCCAAGTCATTTCCATGGTGACATGCAATCAAACAGGCTCAACTGCTGACCACCTCACCATCTTTCACCTCATGACACTAATAAATTGAAAATTTTTAATGACAATTCTCCACATCAATATGAATTTTAAAATTCTCACTTCATTAATGTCACACACCACCATTTTATGTTATTCATATATTCTAAACCATCTCCCACTTATAGCCACAACCAATAATCACATAGTAATTCTCATTAGGACCAATAATATCACCCTCGAGACTATTTTCAAAAAACATGGAATCATTTATATATTTAGGTTGATATACTATCCTTTCGAATTGATATTCTATAGACCTATTCAATTACTATACAATTACTTGAATCATATAACAAGTACTACCAACCAATTATTATTCTAAATACAATATCCATCAGTTATCAAACTCACTAACCCTCAATGATTTCCATCGATAGATACCCACATGTAGATATATTCCATTTTCATATAGAAAAAAGAAACTTTCATACAATAATCATCTCCACCACTTGATGAAACAATATGCTCATTATATCCACTCATTTTTAGAAAGAAAAAATTCAAATTATTATTTATAATCTAGAGTCTAATGATATTGTGGTGCTTCACACAATCATAATTCAAGACCACAAATAATCTTCTAGAATACATCTAGTATCGATGGTATGAAAGATGATTAATGACCTATCTAATAAAAACGTGAATCCCACATTCCATCCCAGTCATGGAATCTGTCTAGTACAACAAGAAACTTAAAACCCCATTGATTCCCAAATCACTATATTTAAGACTTCCAATTCATTTGTAATCACACCGAGACACATCCCAATGCATCTGTTCCAATATTCTTGTCACACCTTAAAATACATTAGATGATTCCATCATCTAACAAAAATTTGTTATAACATCTATAATAATCGTTCATTTCTAATTACTTAATCTCAAGAAGGTGTCTCACACTTTTCCACTGTAATCTCACATCTAACCCCCATCAATGCGTGAACAATTAATAAGACCATCAACATTTCTTAATTTTCATCCAAGGATAATCACACATAATCAAAACCCAGATTAACTACCATATGTTAACAAAAAATTTCATCAATAATATATTACATAGCATAAGAAAAATATCACTCTCTTGACATAAATCTTGATTGTATTCATTTAACCAATCTCATAATGGTTCTCAATTACCCCTATTACCCAAAAAAATACTTAAGTAGTTGTACAAATGGGTTCCATACTAACATACCATTCCATTTATTCCTCCTTAAGTCACATACCTTCAATCATAAAGTCATTTTTCTTGTCTTACACTAACCAAACATCACATAAATTATAATCTCACCAATTTAAGGATTAATAACAAAATAAAATATCCAACCGTGAATATAGTACATGGAAGACACATATTCTAAACAAAAACCACATGTCATTTCTTATTTAAATAATCTAATGTATCTCTATTACTATAAGACATAATTTATTAAACCTACCATTCATTAATATCAAAAATAAATATATACCATGCCACTAGTATCTGAAGTCACTCACAAGTATGTGTTGTACCCTCTCTCATGTTACCCTCATTTATTAAAAATCATCTAACAAATTGACAGTAATGTTCCCTAAAACTGAATCATAACAGCGAATAAAAAATATCTTATGTCATATATAAATTTCATATTGTCCATAAAAGATGCACGTAATTAAAATACCACATAGTTTACAACACAAAGAGCATCACAGATTCTCCCATTTCTGGTATCATAATGCTTTTAAAATTCCGTTAAATGTACTTAGGAGTTCTTACATATGTACCTATAAAAATTATATCATAATAAAGACACTACCCACTATAGAAAAATTATCCTCACCTGGAATCCATATTACAATCTACCCTATCAAGTATAAATAAATCATGAACACAGACCCAAAAACACACAAAAATATATATACACATATAAAATCCCATATAATGATTTCTATCAAGTAGAACACAATTATGGGTTGGTTAAATGAAATTATATTCACAAGTTATAAAGGGGAACACGTTATATATATTTTTATTTCCCTTCCATTTACCCAACAATATATAATAAGTATAACATTGAAAAATTGTAAGCAATAACACATCATCTAGTTTAGTTAGATAGAATTCCCCAAGAATATATATAGGAAAACATAATATATGTTTTTTGATACTATATATAACATAACCCATTTTTCATTTCTATTTTTCTTTCTATAATTTTTCTCTCAATCAAATACATAAATGAAGATTTTATGTCATCATTTGTTCTTGATATGATGCATGAAAACATGCCTCTTTCCACCATAGGAAAAGAGTGAAATTGAAAACATAAATAACTCAATTAATCATACATGAAAATAATTTACCAAACATAAATAATTAAAACCAATAGAACGAATACCAAAAACCTAATATCTATGAATTTTTATCATACAAGTGATGGAAATGAACATGAAGTAATGTTGATCTCATGTTTTGACTAGTCCTATAAGTTAGCTACCATATCCAAAATTTTATGAAAATCAATACATTGATCAGGTAACAAATTTTAACATCCATTCCCAATATAATATATAGATATTGGACTATGAAATCATTATACATTAGGAATACCTCATTGTATTCCAGAGGTTGAAAAAAATAGGGATGGTCAAATGTGATATTATGGGGAGAGTATACCCTTAAATCATAGTGAACAAAAATAGCGGATATAACAATCATCCAATGATGAAAATATCACTATGATTAAATAGGAAATACATCAAAATCCACTAAAACAACAATAAAATAATTTTTTAACTAATGGACTATATAAACATAACATAATAATGTAGAAATAAATGAGATATCCATTGGGTAGATCATATAAAACTCAAACCAAATAAAATAAAATGATATGAAACAACCAAATTTTCTTAATATCCTACCCATTACGTCATATTGACTCTCTCTAAGAAATCCAAATTTATCAATCAATAAAGAGCCTCTAACATACCAATACCTTTGATAATGAGGAAATCTTATGTATCAACATGATAAAGCCTCATGTGTAATGAGTGAGTTAGTCTCTGTAGGATATCAAAAACGTTGTACTTAACACAAAAAAAATATTCAACGTATTGAAGATGTGATATGACCAAAAACTAGAGTATATTATTAAAATAGTCATAGTCAATACATAAATTCTGATTTGATACCTGATGTTTCTTATATGTATTTCATCAAGTATCATAGTTATCTGAACATGATACATCGTATTTCTACCCCACTTGGGGAGGAATGTCCCACAAAAAAATAATCAACATTAGTTAAAATAATTCCTATCCATATATATATATATATATATCAAGTCAATTAAGTGGAATAGTTCCCCAGCTAAATGTCTCAATATATCAAAATCATTAGTGAAAAATAATCACCACTGTATATATCCATAAATCATAAATGACCAGGGGAATAGTTCCCCACCCATATATCTCTATATATCATAGTCATCCAAGGGAATGGAACCCACTCCCCCATAAATCCCTATATATCCTCAGAAATGGTGGGGATAACATCCCCCCATATATCACAGTATATACTAATTGGGTTAATTTTGTTCCACATATATACCTGAATATATCATAATCTGAGGGAATAGTGCCCCGCCTTAATATCTATATATATCACAAATGATGGGAAAATCACCACAAAAATATATCTCTATATTAAATAATAATTATGGAAATATGGTCTCAATTTTATACCTCTATATACCATAATCATATCTGGTATAAGTGACCCACCCATTTATGTACATTTTTCCTAATCACGAGGAATGAAATCCAAACCAAATATCTTCATATATAATAATTACAAGAAGTTAGTCCCATCTATTTAACTGTTACATATCTCACAACCATTTAGGGAAGCCTGGATCACCCTAGAACCATATCAAAAAACATAATTTGGACGCCAATCATGGAATAATTTATGTCATTCCAAAATTATGGGTTATAACCCATCAATTAATCAGTATAATATCCCTATATATAAACATGATTGAATCACGACCTAATTGGCCTAACTAGAAATAACATATCAGTATCATACAATAGGGATTTAATAATACCAATTACCCTTTTATGGTTAATTAGGTCAGCCTTATCACACCGAAAATATACATATATCCTTTCCAAGATTAACACACATAAGAAAATATAACTAGAATTATTAGGATTCAAGAAAGCCTGCTCCGAAAAGGATTCATTAAAAAATTAAATAATAGAGTCCATTAGAGAGAATATTTACAATAGAGGGAATGTAAAACACCATAATAATATGTATCAACCATATTAAAAAACTAATCTAGAAAAACAAAATACCAGCTAGAACTAACCTTCGTAACTGCCCTCTTAAAAAGAACACCAGAAACCTGATTAAGCTCCCGGAAAACATGAGTCACCTCAAGATAAATCGAACCAGTAAGAAGGAGACAGTCAATCCAAAATGACACATATTCCTTCATATATTATGATAATAATCATTGAGAATTTTTACTACAATAATATAATATAATTACAACCATAAAGAATTCCAAAAAAAATTCACAACATTACATATCACCTTTATCATTGCCAACAATTCTTCTTTAATTGCATATCCATTTCCAATGAAATGAAAGATTCCCTTAACAAGACCCTGATGAGTGTGGAAAATACCACCACAACCAGAGGTTCATATTGCACCTAAATCCACCCATCCAAATTTATTTTATCTATCTATAAATAGGTGTTATTAACTATATTTATTTAACCACTAACAACTTCTTTACTGATCCACTTATGCCAAGCGATCGAAAAATCACATGATCTGATAGATCATTGTTCGTTAACCTATTTTGAAAATTGGATGTAATCATCAACACATGACGAACATAAAAAAACACCTGTATAAAATGAGGGATCATGATTATTAAACATCAACTGATTATTTTCCTTCCAAATAATTGAGATAACACCCACTATAGGATCCATAATGAGAGAATATAAATATTCACTACACAACACCTCAAAAAGTAAAAGTTGTAGTAGCACAATAAAATGTATATTCAAGATGCAATGAAAAAATATCTTCACATATTACCATAGCCTAAAAGTTAGACTAAATCGCCCACAATAAATAGTCCCTGGACTCATCTGTACGAAGTAAGAATAACCAATTAGGTTCCAGATGAACCCCAACGTGTTGTACAAGGGACATAACATGATGTTGTCTCTACCAGATTTGACGGATTAAAAATGTACCATTAGGGGGGTAAAAAATTTTATGATGGATTAAATCCAAATTGGATGAATGTTTCAGGAACAAAAAAAATTCCTATAGAGTCCCATGTGTTCAAAAAACCATCCAAATTAAGCATCCATACTAATATTTCATAATCAATATAGACATAACTAGACACCTATGTGGAAATTTCAATGGACATCAGATTCAGTAAGGCAAGACTGCTCTATAACTGAGAAATGGTTTAAGTATTGACAGAGATATTGATTTCAACACCATTCATAATGGGATGAGAAATCAAGGGGTGGTACAATAGTTCAAAAACAATTTATTAAAAACCACCAATTTTGAGCAATTCATGATCTCACTATAATCATTCGTAACTACTATCCAAACTGATGGAGAAACATACATGTTATAACCATTATTCAATTTATCATTAAATTGGGGTGTAATAAATTCTAATGTGAAATCATAGGTAGAATGAATCCTCCATGTCAAATTATTAATCAATGTGTCATTAAAAATTCAGAGATATTTCTCACCCATCCCACCCATGTTAAAAAGTTTGACACACTCCCTCTAGGAAATCATAGAAAGATTTCTTTCATGAATAGACCTAGTCCAGATAAAATTGTGAATCATTCCTTTCATCTCAATACTGATTATTCTATGACATATTTATAGAGTGAAGTCATACAAAAACATTGATGTAATAATAGAATTGGCCAAACAAATCCTTCCAGCCTGAGACATCATCTTACCCTTACAGTATTCCAACAGAATAACAATTTTCATAGAGATACCCTCCATGTAGCATTTTATTTCCCAAACAAAAAAGAGGGGAATGCCTATATAAATTAATGGCACAGATCCTCTCTACACACCAAGATAATGGGCTACCCTATTCTTCTTAGTAATATGCAGTCCGTCTCCAAATAAAACAAAATATTTATCCTATCTAATATCATGACCAGAAAACATCCTCATAATGTGAAAAAAATGAATTTGATATAATAAATAGTACCTCTAACATTCATTACCAAAAAAGAGGTCATCATCATATAAAAAATGAGAGGGTGCAATAAATTCTCTCCCAACCCTCGTTCATTGATAAAGCCCAAGATTCACGAAATCAAAAATGGGGCAACATAGATAATCCTCAGAAATATAAAATAGCTAACCAGATAAAGGATCACACTTCATAACATCTCCTGAGCACTGAAAAGATCCATTAAATGGACCATTAATAAGGATGAACATCCTAACACTTTTACTGAAACATGAAATCAAGACAATAGATTTGTTTTAAAACCCATGCATCCCCAACATAGAAATAATTAATCTCAACATCATTGGTTCAAAATATTTTGAAATATCAATTTTAAATAACATATTAAAAAACATTACCTGTATATTTATGACATTCACACACGCAGATGAAGTTTATAATAAGTTTGGAATGTTCCTCCCATGGAGAAAGATAAATTTATTTGGAGAGATAAAACCCTTAAAAATATCACCCATCATCGTGTCATAATCTTTATAATGAACATTGGTATAGATTTCTCAATAGTAACAAGCCCAAAGTCCTTGACTTCAAGGTCATTATCTTTCTTTGGAACTAAGGAAATAAATTTGTAGTTCACGTAATAAGGAATCAATCAATGAATGAAAAATTATTTTACTGCATTTATGACATCAATATGAACAATATTCTGATAGAACATAATGAAATTTTTGGTGATTCCATCAGGACCAGAAACACATTCCATATTTAGAGGGAAGAGATCATCATGAATTTCCTTTACACTGGGGACCTTAACAAGCCTCCTATTGTGAATATCATCAATTTCAGGATCAAATCATTTGATCATTATCCCATTTTCATCCTCTCCATTATCACATTAAAGACTCTCAAAATAAAAATTCAAATCATTCAATATTTCAATCTCAGAACTAAATAATGTCCCATCAATTTTTAGAGCAGCGATACTCTTCCTTGACTTCTTATAGTGATACAAACAATGAAACAATCAAGAATTATGATCACCCTCTTTTAACCATTGGATGATAAATTGATTTTGGGATTGATTCTCTTTGAGAGTCAACAAATTATCAAGTTTGGTAGTGACTTCCACTTCCTATAGAAATGGTACATCATGAGTAATATGACTATGCTATAACATATTCACATGAGTTATAACCCCATTAACATCACATTTAAGAAAAGATAAGGAGGCCTTACTACATTCCTTAATTATATATTGAACATGAATCGATTTACCATCATGGATTTGTATTGGGATACCCATGCACTCAACCTTCTAAGCATCAAGAACTATTTCTCCATAGCCTGGCACAACAAGAAAAGAATTATAAAATTTCCATACTCAAATGGATCTAGAGATACATATCTAATGGTTAATTGTTATCTATTTATTGAATTTATACCCTTCAAGTGGTCTATGTGTCTCATTTTCAGCATTTATGGTCAATCCCCAAACCATTGATAATCAATGTATCAAGTCATTATCCAAGGACCAATTTTGGAGTATGAAACATTCCTTATACTAATGTCTTTTAATAGATGAAATTTGACAATAAAATAAGTTTGATCAGATACAAGTGGTGAGACAACATAACTCATGAATATAAAAAACAGTAAACATTATTTTTATGTCCATGGGCCACATGCCTCATTCATAGATTTATTCCATTTTATAAGTTCATGAAAATCCTCACATATTATTATCAAAAAATAGTCTCCATGAAGATATTGAAGAATGACTAATATATTCAAAAACATGCCCTAGAAATTATTTCTCAGTTTCTTTAGATAAATCCACTAAATTGGATGAACAGAACCCCAGAATATTAATAGGGAGAATCTTTTCATATATTATTTATAATTGGTATATAATAATAATTTCCATGAAATCATAATTATTTTATCCTCAGTGTTCAATTTAGTCAATTTTTGTATCATGTAGTGGTTCAGATGAAGAATATAAAGTATAATTACTCTAGATGTATCCACAGAAGATTCATGAATCTCAGGATGTCACTGATGGAACTCATATTACTGGAATAGAGTTAAGAAATATCTTTCATCAATAACCATTAATCACATAATGATTTCATTAAATATTAAAGCATTCTTTTTTCCATTCTCTCATTCTTGATAAGGAAGAAGGTTATGATAATAGATCATTATTAAGTGAATTCATGAGATGTTCTCAATAGGGAATCAACTAATTCTTTTGAGAGAGTATCATTGTGCATGAAAACTCTCACCACTTAAAAAATTATATAATTGGGTTAATATACATTGTTTTAGTCAAATGAAAATTACATTAAGGCCTTTTCTAATTATTTACTTCAAAAAATTCCATGTCAAACAATATTATATTTATTGTTATTGTTATTATATTCCATAATATGAGTTTTACTCCTAATATTTAAATATTATTTGTTTAAAAGTTAAACCAGTATTTAATTAAATGTTACTGAAAAAATATATCATTTTAATTAAGACCATAACACACCCCATCAATCAACACTAATATTTGTAATTCCCCAAATAATATTTTATTATTATAAAAAAATATCATTATATTATACATTTAATAAATGAATAAAAAATTTATTATTATATTCAATATTTGGTTGATTATTTTTTCAATATTTTACATATATATATTCTCAACTTGTGTAACATGTAACTATATTTTTTTGATCAGCATTACGAGAATAATTGTTTTCCTGTAGTCATGAAAATAATATTTCTATCAACATAATACTCAAACTAAATTTAATAGATATTTTGGATATACATACTGAAAAACCCTCTAGGACTCTTTCTTTGTAACATTAGGTAGTCCTTCCTACTGCTGAAGACTACAATCTATAAAAAATTCAAGGCATCCATATGGAAATACATTAATGGTGTAAAAATAACCTTATATGAGTAGTTAATATATAATTTATTTCCTTTTTCTTGATATCTCGTCAATATGGTTTCATAATGGTATAATTGACTTGATAACTTGATATATAGTATTTTTAATACATAAAATTAGCACATCCCTAAAATGACATTGCGATGGATTTAACCAGTTAGTTAGAATTCAATGAATGATCTTTATTATCATCTTCTCATATAAGAATGGAAAAATACATAATTATTTAACTAATTACATATCACTTATTTCTCAAAAAAGGTATATTACCTCCCTGTGAGTATATTTCATCATTAATTTCATCAATATATAAAAGTAAAATATTCATGAAATACAATAATAATAATATAACATCCTCGAACCCACACTATTCCATATTATTCTAAAAAGTAATCAATATACTTAGGTATTTAATATTGATAAATGTGGAATAATATTATCCATCCCTAACACTCAACATAAAATGGAACTATTAGATCCCTTACAAATGGAAGATCATATTAGGGTTATTGTTTTTTTAAAATTAAAATATTATCTTACATAATAATACATTTTCCATTAATTAATTATTTTTACCACTATACCACTTATTTTTAATTTTTCATTATCTATCCAACTTATCTTGTAAAATTATTCACACATGAATAAATTATTGTATTAATTAATTAATAATGATTCTTCATATCTCATGGAAATATAAAACACATTAATGGTGAGCTAAAACAATTAGTGAGGGTAAACATACGCATTAAAAATATAATGTCATTAGTGTTAATAAGAATAGATTATGCATATGATAACATAATTAAAGAGCATGATCATAACTAAGGAGGATTAATACCTTAAAAATGGATCATTAAATACATGACATGAAATATGTCTTCAGTAAAAGAAATAGTAAAGAATCAATAATCATTATATATGTGTTGCCATTAATGGTCAATGGAATGACTAAAACTCATTATAAGAATAGGAAAAAATAGGATCACATTATGAAACATTATCTTCATCACCAATGTTCAATAGTTTTGGTAAAAATAGTAGCCTAGTTAAATATATAAAATAATATCCCTAGTAAACACTCTCTTTAATTCCGTTAATGAAAAGGAATAATCCTTAATGCATTGGAAATCCATATTGGGTTCACATATATTATAATTTATACTATGCTCAATATTTATCATGATTTATATCAGGATCACCCCTAACCATAAAAAAAATTCATGTTTCATACATTAATTTAAATTTTGGATGCTTAATTTTCATCATATAAAATTATCAAAAAATAGTATAAATATTACATCCTGATTTAATAATAGAAAATAAATGGATTTCCTAAAAAAATCATCAAAATAGTCACTGTAATCCATCCAGAAAAAAGAAGAAAGATAGTATCATATGATCAGGATTTTAGTAATTTAGATTAATCATTACATGATATTAACCTTGATTAAATAACATTACATGAGTATTTAAAAACATTTATTGAAAATGGCAGAAATAAACCTTTTATTTTTCTACCATTAAAAGATAAAAATTAAAAATATATTGAGAAACCAATTTTCATTGAAATTGACCATTTAATCTTGTAATCGAAAAAATAAAATAATATTCATTGAGGTGAGAAAATCCATTCATTATGTATACATGAAAAGAAAAAATTTATTCCAGACTTTTAAAAAATGAATAAAAAATGACTTATTTATTAGACACTTATAAATATCCCTTTTTAAACATTTTACATAAGTCCAATGTTGTTGTACCCAATAGACTTTATTTTTATTTATTGAAAAAAGTTTAATCCTTATTGGAAATTAAAATAAGAGATGAAGTGAAGAAGTATGGATAATTAATATACTATATTAATTTTGGTGATTTTTGAACTAATATAAAGCTTTAATACATGTGTCCATTGAGTTCAAGTAATAAAACAGTGATTACAAAAAGGTATGAATTATTTTATATAATTTCTTTAAAAAAATATTATTATTTCATGGTGATATATATTGTGATTTTCCAAAAAACAATGTTTATATTTTTTTCAATAATACATGATAAATATTTGATAAGATGATGCTGAGAAGTAAATAAATCTGTGTGGTTTGGAATTTATGGTGAGAAATGGAATGATATCATATTCTATACTTATAATCTAATTAAGTATTTGTTTAGTGGAATTAAATATAAAAATATTATATCCATTGGCCAATTAAGGACCCACCACAACCACATATGGGATCGTGGGTTCACCACATAAGAGGAAGTTAAGCATGGAATGCCTCATGATGCTGGTATGAGTGTGAGGATATATGTATCTTAGAAGGAGAACACCGAGTATTAAAATCATGGTGGTATTATCTGACATGTAGATATTGACAGGGGTGGTTTGTAGGTGGGTGAACCCAATGTGGTGTGTGAAGTGTGTTTGGGTAGTGACTGTAATTCTAACTCAAATGATGGAAGAAAGAACCAGTCATATTATGTAGATTGAGGTAGAAGTATCGTAATATTGATAAGATCCTACAGGTTATTGTTCCCACATTTAATATCATATGGATATAATGTGGTCTTTTAATCATATGATATTATATAGTCTAGGTTTCATCATATCATGAATGATATCCAGAGATATTAAAAGGGTTTCATTGGGAACCATCTATATGCCACAATGATATTGATCAAACTCAAGGTTTACATGATTATTCTACAATTAATATTTCAATATGATCAAATAATGTATCATATTTCATATGTAAAACACTTTTATTGATTGTGTTGACATGAATATACAACCCCCATTAGGGATGAACTGAAGTTGCAGAGTGACAATCAGGCATTAGATGTGGTAAGTGATATTATCAAATGCATGTGATTTTTAATTCCTAAAAAAATTATATAGTAACTCAAAGATGAGATACTGTAATTTTCATCATCCTATTATGAAAATTAAAATTATGTAAACCTATGTTCAATAATATAAATTCATAAATCATAAAGGTTAATAATTTTGGTATACACTAATATCTTACACTATTTTAACATGCTCTATGACTCATTGTAATATTTATAGTTCTTTTAGGGGAGAACTTGCTTAAAAGTTTAGAGGATCCAATGTCACGAGATCATAGTTTTTTCTTCACTTAATGATATTTTTATCTTGAGATAAAAAAATATTATCCAAATATCATTTATGTGATGGATATAAGGCCTCTCATGTAATTTTTTACATTGAGGAGAATGGTTTTTTGATCCTTTTAGGTTATTAAGAATTAATGGATTGAGATTCTTTTTAAATTTTTATGTGAAAAAAATCACAATTTCCCCGAATATATCTTGGATTTTGTAAATTATATTGATTCCATGTACTATTTTATGTGAAGATAAATGATCAATATCACATCATATACCTCTATGTCTAATTATTGTTACATGGATAACATATTAGGGTGTGGAAAGTGTAATAAAAAACTAAGGTATTGAGTGAAATAAATAAACACACAAACCTGAAAAAGATTAAATGTATAATTCCATGGACATATAACCATGTGTAACATGTTAAAAACTATAGATTTACCTTTTCAGACAAAAATGGAAAATATTAATGTAAATAATCGAGTAAATAAAAATGATAAAAAAGTGGTAAATCACATAAAATTTTATAGAAAAAATTCAAACATATGTTAGTTCTTCACCAAAAATATACACTATGCATATTTCATGAACTGTTTTTTGTGAATTAGTTTTGATAATTCTACATAAATATTATTTTATTATATAGTATTAATATAATATTAAATAATCTAAAAACAAGCTTTTGTGAATAAAATAAATAAGTATAAGTGTTGTGAATACTTAATCAGAATAGAGGAAGAATAAATATCTAATATTTCAATCAATGAGGTAACTGGTCATATAAATATGATCAGAATTATCCAACCAATTCCAAAAAGATAAAAAGGTACATTAATATGTCTATATGATAATTTATAGTACCTAAATATTGTGGGAAATTATTAATATATATTGGTGAAGATTGATCCAGATGGTGGATGATATTTCCCTACAATGGACTATGTGTTGAAAAATTATAAGACTATGTGACTTAGTATAAAGATCATCTTATGGGATAAAAGAGTTTGAAGTATATTGTATAATCTTGTAACACTATGTAAATTAGTATCATTATCCTCTTTTTGGGACTAATAAGATATGATATAGTCTTACTTTTTTTTGGTGATTATAATTGATTGATTTAGTATAATATCCTTGTTGGGGGATTAACCATCATGATAAGGAGTTTTCTCAGCTTAATACCTAAACATGTAAATCATTGTGTGATGATATTATATTTACTACATCATTCAAGGTGAGGCTAAAATAAAATAAAAATATTTTATTCATTCTTCACCGATCCGTAAAGGTTGAATTGAAAACGAACAATATGTAAAAAAAGAAAAAGGATTGTTGATTCAAACATCTTCCTCTTAGTGATCTCATACTTATCTATGACCTAAAATTTGTATCAGATAAAATTTCCCCCATAAATGTACCAATAGTATACTAATATTGGATAAAAAAATTCTCTACAAATTTTGGGGTTCCTACATTTGATGGAAAGAACTACCTCATTAGGAAGAATAGAATTCAACCCAACCTTCTATCAATAGGTGTGGAAGTAAGAGACACATTAATTGTGTGACTTCTACCATATGTTGAGAATTTATATATGGATTTTTTGTATAATAGGAATATTTAAATTTATGGAATATATTTTAACACTCTATTAATGTATCATTATGATAAGGTATAAAATATTCACGGGGATACCAACTGCTAATGAGATTTCAGACAAAGTGAGGAATAATTATGAGGTAAATATAAAATTTATAGAATCAAATATAGTATTGTGGAGTATTATATCATTAGATAAAATGGGGTGATTATTATATTATTGATGTATATATTATCAGAGTAAAATATATTTTTAGTAGCAGTAGAATATTTTTAGATAATTTCAATGACTTGACCATCATGAAGAAGATGATGAAAAACATTTCATATAGATTTGATCTAATTGTTTAAAAAATAGAATACTGATAATATTAATAAATGGATGAGATTAAAAATATTCTCATATTATATGAAATGGGAAAATTGTAGTCCTTTAAGGAAAAAATAAATGATTATATAGTTATGGAATCCACGATAAATTGTATAGTTAATCATATAGGAGAAACATAATCAAGATAATTTAAGATGAAAAATATGAGAATTATTTTACTAAGATAATTGATTTACTTAAAAGACATATAAAAAAGTTAGAATATGAAAAAGACTAAATTCATTTATGTTCTTCTTCTATAATGGTTTTTTAAATTTTGTATATAAATTTCTAATGAAGAAAGATAATTCAATTGGGACTAATGTGGAATGAGACTACATCAAGATAAAAACTAAAAAAATACAAAAAGTATATTATGAGATGAAAAAAATAATGTTTCGAGGAAAATAAAATAAATATGATGATCAATGATATTGATGAATCATCATAATTAAGTAGTTCTACCAAATATGAAATATCTTAAACAAGTAATGTGTGGTTAATATAAAAAAGAAAACTATTTATAGTCACATTTGGAGGTGTATAAGTTTAATAGTGAACTAAACTAAATTTTATTTTGAATGATAATATATAAGTTACTCTTAAGTTGAAAATTATACTGAATAATGGGAAATTAAAACTAATAATGGATAATCAAGTCAATGTATAGAAAAAAGAGACACAACATAATGCGTTAAGGTTATATAATAATATTGTAGCTGATCTGGAAAAGAAAAAGAAACATTTCAAAGAAAAATCACATGAATGAGATGAGAATAAGAATAATTTAATTGAATTATTTGATAAAAATAATCAAAAATGATAATGTTATATTGACATGAAAAGATGGTGAATGTTCTTAGATAATGAATTATTCAGATAGAGAAAACATTTTTGGGACACAATCAATGTGTATCTCAGTTTAATGTTATTTAAGGATAATAAAATAATTCTTAACAAAAGTATTTGAGTTTAAGGTTATATGTAATCTTAAATTTGAGGACAAGGGTCCACATATAGTGATTGATTATATAACTAATGAATCTCAATGTAAAACCATTCTTTAGCATTTTACATTTTTAAAATACAAGGTTGAATTGGGTTTATGAAAATGAAAAAATGATTATTTTTATTTCATTGAAAATAAATATAATAATGATTTATGAAAAAAAATCCCCAGTGAATGAACATCCAAAATAAGTTAAGATAAAATCTCAGCAATCCTCTATGAAAAAAGTATTATGTATTATTATGAACAAGGTATAGAGGTTACATGTAGTTTTTTGGTGTGTTTGGGAATAAATATTATTCATATTTATACAATATGTCACTACCTATGAATATGTATGAATAATAGGGGAAATTGAAAATAAAATGAAATATGATTATCATAGTATTCATTCTATAACCAGGAAATCATTTAATATGCCAACACAAAATCAACATAACTACACAGATGATGTATGTTGAAGATGTGGTATACAAGGTCATAAATTTGAGAAGTGAATGATTTTTTTAACAAATAAGATTCCTTTTAAAAGTATTAGAAATAAAATTTAGAATTTCAAGAATAATATAGTTTCAATTTAATTGGTTAATAGGATTAAGAATGTTAATAAAAAAATTGGTGATTGTGGAGAATAATAGAACACTTGATAAGTCATCAACATGTGGATTGTTGAAAAATAATCCATATAAGTCTTTGTATACTTGGAATAATTTGATATATTATATTCTAATCCTATCATATAAATAAGAAATCATGAAGAAGATATAAAAATCATAATATAATTCTTCTAGTACTATAATGTAAAAGACACCAACATTTGAAGTGTCAACTAATGAGGAAAATTCAATCACAGATTCTAAGATAAAAAAGAAATACAGATAATCCAATGAAGATCCTAAGAATAATACCATGAAGGAAAGGACGAGAGGGAAATCTCGGCCTCAATATGTCTTCTAATGAATTTGATGAAGTTCCTAGTCAGGATCCAATTATCACTGAGAGGGGGAGGGGTGAATCAGTGATACTTTTTTCATTTTATGTTTCCTTCTTTTTGAAACAAACTTCACCTCCTGTTAAAGAGTTTCTTCCCTTCTGAACACACACAACCATAGGAACACAAAATTTACAAGGTTCACTACTCAACAAGAGTAGCTACATCAATGGTATGGTACAGAAACAATCCAATGCCACAACATCCACTAGAAAAAAAATTCTTTTATGCGGATTACATTGAGTAGGATATACCCATAAACCCGTGTAGCACATTGAAAACAATCTAATAGTGTGTGTGCTCCCTATTAGCACAAATAGGGTAATGTAATGAATTTTTGAATCTTAATGAACTTTCACAAATAAAATCATTCAAAACAATTCCCCACTTTCCTACCCAGAAGCTGGTAAAAACATCCTGGTGCTAACAGCTTGAGCGCCACTCCCTGCTTGCGAGCTACTCAGCTTGCACACCTCCATGCTTGCGGGCTACTCAGCTTGCGTGCCTCCCTTCTTTCACACCTCTTAGCTTGCGTGCCTCCCGGCTTGTGCGCCTCCCTACTTGCGCACCACTTATTTTCGCACCACTTAGTACTTGAACGCCACTATTGTGCACAGCTTACAACTTGTGTGCTAGTTTTGTCTTATACACAACACACTTCTTGAAGACACCTCCCTGATTGAGTGCCTTTGACAACCTGTGTGCCACTTCTGCTTCCGTTCCACCCTACATGCACGCCTTATAAATAACCATCTGCTTGCGTGCCACTGACAACTTGTGTGCCACTTCTGTTTGCGAGCAACCTTCTACTAATTGGGTGATCAGAGCTCAAATTTATTTCTTAAGTGTTGATCATTAAGAAATTATGAGGCTAGTCGTCTATTTATAGGAATTTTGGTGACTTGAGAGCCACCTATACTTGTGCGTTTCTCCATCACTTGCACGCTGCTCCAGCACTTGCACGCCGCTCCAGCACTTGCGCACCATTCGAGCACGTGCACGCCATTCCATCACTAGTGCGAACCTTTCTTTCCATTTTCATATTTTGATATGATGATGTTAAAATATTACTTGCGTGCAACATACACTTGCGCGCCACATATACTTGCACATCACACTTGCGCGTTGCTTATACTTGCACACCACTTTTTGACTTGTGATCCAATCATTAACTTGTGCGCCACATTATTTTCTTCTGTCATATTTTGACGTGATGATATTGAAATATGACTTTAGTGAAACATACACTTGCACGCCACATATACTTGCGTTCCACACTTGCGCGCCAGTTTTTTTATTTTTCCAAAAACACTTCTTTACTCTCCCTATCTTTCATAAGACTTGCATCAAATGTTCTCCAAACTTATGATATTTGTGAAATACAAATCATCAAAGCATCGTCATAGTTACAATGGAATGTAATGAAACTTCCCTATCTTCTAGAAACATCATTCTCTCCAAAAATAAATTATATATGAATGGCATAATCATTTCTTCCCCTTTCCATCATAAGGATTTCATCACATATTCTCTTGACTTATGATATTTGTGAAAAACATATCATCAAAGCATCATCTGGTTTTCAAGTCCTTTACAAAGTGAATTGATTTAGCATATTTGACAACAATAAAACAACACTTTGTAACAACAAACACTTCTTACTTCCTTATCCATCCAACATGGTCCCAACAATCTCCCCTCTGTATTTTGTTATCAAATATGATTTATAAATCACTGAACTTTGAAACATTAATCAATGGATTACTTATAAAAAAATTATAAGCCTATGGAAGCTAACTCATTGTAGGAAAGAAGAATTATTTGACAGCCAAAACCATGCTGTCCAAAAGCAGTGACTATGAAATCTAATGATCTTATCTCCCCAACCTTTTTTAGAACATCTTTCAAACTTCTACTTCAGAATTCCTGGAAAACAACACTGTTTCCAAAAACCACTCCAACAAACAGTTAGAATAGTTCACACACATACATGTTGGATTCACAACATACCCACAACTCCACCTATATGCATGCATCTATAAGGACAGATTTATGAAACAATTATCCCCCTTGACAATAGTATCCACAGGAAAGATAAAAGTGGGGAAAAAAACACTTTCCATAACCTTGATGAGGAGGGTGGACACCCATGTTCAACCTAAATTTTGAAAATTGTTCTATAGGTAAAGGATTGGTGAATATATCAGAAACTTATTCAGATGTAGGAACATACTCCAGCATTAATTCATTCTTCTCCACCTTCTATTTGATGAAGTGGTACATTATATCAATATGTTTTGAATGATAATGTTGTACCAGATTTCTTGTAAGATTTATTGCACTCTGATTGTCACAACCCAATAGAAATGGTAGCTTTACTTCAACATAAATATCTTCTAACTAAGTCTTCATCCACATTATTTGAGTTGTAGCTTGAGTAGCAGCAACATACTCCGCTTCATCTGTGATAAGATTAACTGAATTTTGTTTCTTGGTATACCAACTAACACAACTTTTCCCCAGAAAGAAAACTCCACAAGATGTGGATCTTGGATCATCCACATTTTCTGCCCAATCAGCATCATAATACCCAAATAGATCAATATTTAATGATCCATCATACCTTATTCCAAAATCTGTTGTTCCTTTGACATATATGAGAATTATTTTTCCAGAATATCAGACGTGATTTTTTAGGAGCACTTTGAAATATTGCACATAAAGGGGCAGCATAGATGATGTCGGTTCTTGAAGTAGTCGAATACAACAGAATTCCAATTAGCTTTCAAAACAAATTTTGATCAACTTCCTTGCCTTTTCCTTCTTTTTAATCTTTTTTCCCACTAAGATAGGTGTGGAAGTTGGTTTCGAATTTTTCATGCCTAACTTCTTCAGAAGTTCCTTAGCATAATTTTCTTGAGACAGAAAGACACGATTCATTTTTTGTGAGATTTGTAGCCAAAGAAAGTATTTCATTTCACCAAGCATGGACATCTCAAATAACTTCTTCATCTCCTCAGAAAATCATTCACAATATCTTTTATCATTCCCAGTAAAGATAATGCCATCGACATACACAATAACTATCAGTGAAAACTCATGACACTCCATGATGTAAATATTTCTATCAACTCTACCTTTCTTAACATTCATCTTCATTAAGAAAGTATCTAATTTAGAATACCATGCCCTCGAAGCCTAGTTTAGCCCAT
The DNA here is from genome assembly GCA_963277665.1 of Viscum album. Classification (NCBI taxonomy): domain Eukaryota; kingdom Viridiplantae; phylum Streptophyta; class Magnoliopsida; order Santalales; family Viscaceae; genus Viscum; species Viscum album. The sequence goes on from CAUJRU010001789.1 coordinate 111,456, forward strand.
AAAAATCCTTCTTAAACTTGGACACATTGCTTTAATCCTTTCTAATAACAAATCCACAATGTTGATCAATGTAAACTTCCTCTTCAAGGTCACCATTAAAGTATGCGGATTTTACATCCATTTGAAAGATTTTATAACCTCATTGTGCAGGAATGGAAAGAATGATTTTGATTTTTTCTAATTATTCCACCAGAGAAAAGGTTTCATCAAAATCAATGCCTTTAATTTGTTAATACCCTTTTCAAACCAATCTTTTTATGTTTCTTATTACATTACCTTCTTCATTTAGCTTGTTCAGGAAAACCCACTTTGTACCAATAATGTTCTTGTTGTCCATCTTGGGTAAAAGATACCAAGTATTATTCTTCTATATCTGATCAAGATCATCATTCATAGCGTGAAACCATTCTAGATACTCAAATTCTTAATTTACATCATTCGGTTCCACTTTCAAATAAAGATAAGTATGTGATATAGTATTCACTGTTCTTCTTGTTTGAACCCTCTGTGATTTTTATCTCCAATATTGTTTTGAGTCTCCACTTGCTTCCTCATCCTAGGATGAGTTGTTTGAACTCTATCCTCATCACTTGATATCTATGAGTCATATTCCTCTTCTTGAGTAGGATTAACACAGTCTACAGCATTATCAGAATTTTAAATAAAATCTTCTCTATCCTGCTCCACTTTCACATAAACATATTACTACTTTTCTTTCTCATCATTTTCAACAACTTTTACATATGAAGAATAAAAAAATCTTCTTATTTCTATATTAAGGAATATATATTCTCTTCCTTCTAGAGAATAGCGAAGAAAAATTCCATCATCTCCTCTTTGCTCAAACTTTCCCAGGTTTCCACCTTTCATCTTCATAATACATGGACTCTCAATGACTCTCAAGTGTTTCAGACTTGAAGTTTTTCCATAGAACATTTCATATGGAGTCATATCAAAGTTTGTCCTATAGAAACATAAGTTCTGAATATACAAAGTAGTTCTCATGGCTTTCCTCCAATAATAATGAGAATGACTATGTTCAAGTAACATAGTTCTCCCTATTTCCACCAGAATTCAATTCTTTCTTTTAGAAACCACATTTTGTTGAGGTGTGTATGGTGAACTGAACTCATGCAGAATTCCATGTTTCTCAAGGTAACATACAAACTCTTCATTATTATACTCTCCACCATTATAAATTCTCAAATTCTTCACCGAATACTCATATTCCTCCTCTTCTTTCCTCCTGAAACTCTTAAACATTTTCATAGAATATAAATTATGTATCATGTACATAACATAGGTAATGCGAGTAAAGTTGTAAATGAATGTAATTAAGTACTTATCTCTATTTGTAGATTTCTTTCTCATTGGTCCACATATATCAATGTGTATGAGTTCCAATGGTCTTTTTCAGTGAACTTCAACTCTCTTATGAATATAGTTTGTAATCTTCCCTTTCAAACAAATAGTGCAACATCAATCTCTTATTCTTGATAAATAAGGCATATATCAGACACTATCTGTCATTGATAACTTGAACAAATTTATCTGACACCTATGTCCCAAAATTTTATGCCATAACTTATTTTCATCCACTACACCCATGTAATAAGATTTATTCACTTCACAAACTTGGAACAAATTCCTTCTTGTAAATTGGCTTCTTGTAACTATATTTCCATCATTTTCTCTTTTGATAAAAAATCCATCTTTTCTGAAGATAACTTTTTTATGGTCATCATAGAGTTGTGACACACTAAATAGGTTATGTCTCATCCCATCAACATAGAGTTTTTTTTAGGATTTCATGTTTTATTTTCCAATGATGGCTGATCCATCACCTTTGATCCTTTGAGATTCATCATTTCCATATGTCACTATTTATTCTTTGAAGTCTTTCACATTATTCAGTAGCTTTTAATGTCTTGTCATATAAGAGGATCATCCACTATCAAGAATCCATGGACGTTCCCTTTTTTATGCTTTCAATGGAGTTTCGACAACAAGATATTTTTCACTTCCTTTTCCTCCACTTGCTGTTGTGCTTCCTCCAATTTCCTAGCCATGTCAATGTGTTCTGGCCAGACGACAGTTCACTCTTTTTTTCAGACTAATCAGACCTATACCTTTTATCTTTTAAAAAATATGGTTTTTGAGAATTATTAAGAATCTTGTGTTGCTCTGGTAACACACTAAGGCAGCCCTTGGCAAGATGTCCAGGTCAATCACATATTTCACAAATATTTTCCAATGGTTGGAACCAATTCTCAACTTTTGCACCATTCTTCTCAGATATCTTTTGAAATTTATTTGGAGACATTATATTGTGAAACTACTAACTCCCCCTTAATCCTTGTCTTTTAAAATATATTGAATAGTTGAATATTTTTAGCTGAACCAACACATATTTTCCATGTGTCTGAATCCACCACAATACCAGCAGTAACCATAGAAAGAATATTTTCCTCTGAAACGTCTATACTGACCAGATTTTTGAACACTCTATTCAAAAAAAAATTAATAGAACTATGTTGACCACAAATATTGGTGTTTTAATTTGTAACTCTCTTACTCGTTTTAGATTTATCAGTACCAGACAAATTATATGTATTTCATGACTCATGATTTTTATGCACTTCTGATTTTTCAGCATTGCTGACTTTTTCCACATACATGGTCTTTATAGCCTTCTTCTTATCAGAACTATTTCCTTTGTTCATTTAAATATTTGAAGGTATCTTTTGTAGAACATTATTTGGTTAATTATTACTGGAACATTCACCATCATCTGAGATATAATTTTTGAAAGTGATACTCATTTCTTCAGCTTTATAAAGTTTTTGTTTGGAAAGTTCCAACTCTTATTATTTTGCCTTCATCATTACTTCAATATGATCATTACGATTCTTTCCATTCTCAAGAGAATTATTTAAAACATCAATATCCTTTTCCATATTTATTTTCTCATCAGTAAAACCTTCTTGATTGTTTAATGCAGAATTTTCATTTATCAAATTCTTGTTTTCCTTATCAAGCATTCTGATCTTTCTCAAACATTTTTTCAACTCGTCTTTAAGATACTGTTCAAGTTGATTTTCTTCTTCTTATTCAGTACAACTACTCTCATAATAATCATTATTCACAGTTGAAAAAAATGTATACTCTCTAACTTTCTCAGCAACAGAATGTTCAGATCTAGTCTCACTATCATCATCTTCTTCACTTTTCGAAAA